>DWLI01004654.1:0-10687 GCA_018249915.1 Cecropterus dorantes dorantes
ATTCTCTACCAGTCAACCCTGGGTGGCTGGAGAATTTGCGGCAGGTGTAAATAGGTAATATAGATATTAACTTATAACTTAAGTTAACATAGATCAATATTTTTTCTTGTGCATGGTTTTTATTTAATAAATTCTGATTACTAAGCAATACATATAAAAAGTGCAATTACAAATCGAAGATAGCTTCTTGCTTTTTTAAGAAGTTATAGCAATTTGACCATTTCCGATTAAAATATGAATTGTGATTAAAGTTATTTAACAAGGAGGAGAAATAAGTCTAGAACAGTTTTAAGACATTAATTTTAATTAATCTCTATTATAACTTAAATCGGAATAATTAATGGACGACAAGTTTTTTATTACATCACTTCAAAAAATATAATGCACGTCTTTAAAATCAATATTATTGGCATACATGTTTGTAGCCCGGGAAAAATACACTTTACAGTAAATTCGGTCTTATTAACAGTAACTAGAAAGTCCTTTAAGATACGAAAATCTTAAAGTATTCGTAAACGTATCGGGTAAGCAGCACAACATTTGAAAATATTTACATTTTATACTAATACTAAATGATAAATATTAACATCTTAGAAAGAGTAGGAACTAGTGCGATTAATGACCTTTGTCTGTCCGGGGCACTAACGTAAACTTAGATAACAGTACATAAATGACGAGTGGCCTTTTACTATGTTATCACTAAAACACATTAAACAAGATAACTGTCGCAAAATAATAATCTATGTATCAGTAAGAAAATTTAAAGATATTAAATGCTTACAAATATATATATAAGTATACCTACCGCCTTACATCTGAATCAACCCTTATTAGGATTTCAGTCTTGACGTAGATCAAAAATGCTTTGCTACCTTATAAGACTACATAAGAGGTCTCAGGGATGACAGTATTTTTTACACCTTACAAAGTAGCGCTTAGTGCTACTGCTATAGAAAAACCCGTGGTGTTCCGTACCAGACTCACAAAGGATTATATCACTTTAAAATACGCTCTAAAAGTTTTCTAATTTATTTCCGCCATACTTAAACTAGCCCAAGAGAAATTGGCGCTACTAATCCGCCGATTTCTTCTAAGAAAACTATTCCACCTTAATTTTTAATGCGATCTTCTTTAAATTGCTCTACTGCATATACGTGTTATAATTTGACAAGCCCTTGCCACATATTTTAAACCACAAACACATATTTTAAAAAATTGCAAGAAATTGTTTTATTTACAACCAATTTTTTATACTTTGATAAAATACAAATAAAAAAGGTCAAATGACGTTTCACAACAAAAAATAAAAAAAAAATATAATATACAAAGGCTACGCGATCATTATAATAAACAGATATTTAATTAAAATTAAATTTTATAACTGAAAGTGTAATTTAACTTATTTTTCTGATATTTCCATTCCGCAAATTGTTCTGAGCCGCGCTGTTCAATATGTATGCGGCGCGCGGATCTGTCGGAAAGCCAACTTGATCCTATTTAAATGTTTCCAGTCGTATATATTTACAAGCTTTGTAGGTACCGAGTAAGCATGTATGATAAAGAGCGACTATGTATGATACACTTATAATGATACACTTCAGGAAGAATACGACGACATTCGCGATGAAAACAGAACCATTTGTTTTCGTGTTATAAGGTACTGACGCATTTAAAAAATACTCTTATTTCCTAACTCATAAGAAGATAAATTATAATAATTTGAAACAAATTCTGTTTGGTACTAAATTAACCTGTTCTCTATAGGAAAACTTCTATATGTGGTATTTTCGGTGGAATAGTCACAGACTATTCTCCCCAAAATAAATGTGGCTGGATAGTCAGCTTAACCAAGTGGGCTGGTAGTCCGGAACTCTATAAATAATGCTTAAAACTAGAACGGTAGATGGATTTCACTCCGAGCTAAAACCGAGGTAGGTAAAAGCGCATTTTAGTTAATCCCTCGACAGTAAAATGTGAGCGAACTAATCTCTGCAGGTGAGTGCGGATTCAATGGATAACGAATTTTACTTAATAGTTTTGACACATCAATGTATTATCCCACTCGTATATATACAGACCTAAAATGGACGATGGATCTAAAATGAACTTGATTTCATCCCTACAAACAGGACCTAGGAGATGTAGGTAACAAATCGGCCAATTGCCCAGAGAGGGAAAAAAGAGGAGCGAAAAAGTTGTGAGCAAGTTGTTTTTTACTTGCCATATTTTTATTATAGAATATATCATGTTTTGCTGATCTATTCCTACAAACGGCGAATTCACCTTCTTCTACGGGCGACAAAAATACACGTTATCACGTACGTTATAGTATAAAGTATAGCAAAGATTTTTTTTTTTTCAAAACGGTAAAAGGCCATATATAACACATTGCTATATAATGTAAAAAGTTACCTAAATAAAGTAAGTTAGTATAACACTGATGTCGATAATATTTGCGCAGATTTAAAGAAGTATTTTAATAAACATATTTACCTCTTTAGATCCTTATATAATCCAATTTCGTAGTCTCAAGTTAAAGTTTCTCTGTTTGAGGTAATTGAATGATATTTATAATTAGTTGTTTTAAACTAAAACTAAAGTTAGTTAAAACAAGGGAAAACTAAGCACGCAACCAAGAGACCGTAAAATTAATCTATCTTCACACTTGGTAGAAAAACTTGTCTGTGTATGAACTTTCGTGTTGAGGTCGAAATTTAGATCGAGCAAAAACGTTAACGCCGTACTACCACGATTGTATCGTAAAGTTTGCGTAGTCTGAAACAATATTGCCGGCAAGCCTCGGGCGGGGCGTATGAAAATTATAGATAAATAACCACCCGCTAATGATTTATTAAATAGTGCAATTCACTCGCCTTATAATGAGTGCTAAACGATAAATAAGAATATTGTGACGGAATATTTTTCAAAAACTGTAGGTACGTATTTAAAACTTGGTATTATTGGATTGTGAATATAATTAATAGTATTTACTGGAGACAAGTTCTTGTATTTATAAATGACCACTAAAAACACGTTAAATCTTTCAATTACAAACATTAAAATTATGTTAATTTCTTTACTTATATTAACTTTGTAATATGTAAAGTTGTTAAAAAAAACTTGATTATCGGACAAACTAACAATAAAAGAATATTCTGAATACCTAAAATGGTTTTAGTAGAAGAAAATGCAATCCATTATTGAGCTATATAGAAGTATAGCTATTGTTTTTGCTCTACTTGTTCCTTGGCATTAGGCAACAAATTCTTTAGATAGTGCCTTTTTAGTGCTCTGTGGCTAGATAATGTTTGAAATATTTACGTTCTTTTGTTCCCCTTTAATAATGGTCTGTTGTATCCGCGCTGCTTTCTCCGTAAACTTTATTATGGTTGTGGTATGGGTAATTTGCGAAATAAAGCATGTTTTTTATGACTGTTTGAACTAGTTCCTTGTGATTCTACACAAAGACGTGTAATATAAAATCATTAGTAGGAAAAAGAAAATTAAATTAAAACCTGGGGCCACGTAGGTTTTTTTGCAAAGGAAATTATATGATGTATAGAGTCAAAAATATTTTGTGTTAATTTTTGTGGAGTGGAATAATTATGGAGTGAGTATTTTGGCACAAAGACTTTTCCTTCTTCGATTATATTATCGTTAATTTTAGGACTGATGTATGTCAATTTTCACTATGCTTGTTCAAAATGAAACTCTTTTTCGTGATCGGCACAAGATCAATACGATTTAAATATACGAAATAAATAATTGTTGTCAATTCAATATACAATTGAATGAGCAATACACGAGTAACTTCGAACGTTGCGCATCGTTGAGCTTTGAACTTTAAGCTCGATGATCATTACCAACGAAACGATGCTTCAACAGTTGATAAATGAAGCGATTCTGTAATTGCGTTATAAAGTGGAGCAGGTGTGCCTAGTCCGGTGGTGATATTTTTGGCTCTCTTGTGTAAAAGGAAGGGTAGATAAATAGGCTATTTAATACCATTTTGATGCTTCGATATTACTTGTGGAATTTATTAATTACCTGTAGTAGTTCTGGATTTTTATCCAGGCATGGATATTTTACTATTCGAAGTTAAATCGCCATTAAATCCAGTAATAATTATGCTGTAATTTAACAGCGTTTTAACAGCGATTGAAAGTAAGTAAAAATAAAACTAAGTAACTTAAAAATATCAACGTATTCTTTATTCTATTTAAGGATATGTATAAGATTTTTTTGTTTATTTACAAATTACATTTCATATTTCGTGTGTTATGTACATATCATTGTACAATTACTTTTATTAATAGTATGTCGTGTTATACTACGAATGAATAAAGAAATTTAATATGAATAATAAAAATACGACAATGTTCTGAAGTGGTTAAGCACAAGCATCTAATACAACACAAATAATTTTGCTTTTAGTCTTGCTCCTGTGATAATCTTGCTCATGTGACATAGATTCGCCGCGAACTTTAAAGTCCTAGTACAGTATGAAATCACGATGCTATGACGACTTATTCACTTATTTAATTAACACTACCTACACTAAAATAAAAATATTTCGTGAAAATTAACTGGGATGTGTGATGTCACAATTCGAATGAATAACATACATTTTCGTATGTTTATCACATTAAATCTGTGTAGCTTTTCAAAGCGACTAGAGGACCGATTTCTAGTAACGATCAGTTTCCCCTCTACAAAGAAATACTGCAAACCCATAAATACCAAGTTGCAATATTCCACCTACGTCTTAGTGATAGCTCCAACGAACACGAATGCCGGATATTGCGACTTTTACTCCGAACTGTGTTAGGATTTATTCCGTAACACTGGATTGAGTCTTGTGTGGAATACACATAAGACTCAATCCAGGAGTTAAGTCGGATGTTTGTTCAGGACTTTCCACACCTGTGCCCACGTTATACGTCTCTGTCGAAAGGTTGAAATTGTATTTTATTAACATCAAAGAAAATTCAAGCAACTATAATTCATCTCGGACAAATAAAGTTGAAGTGCAGTTTCAAGATGGCAGTCATTTTAAAACAAAATATATATGCGTCTGGTATCTTGCTTTCTGGTATAGTCTTGGTTAATATTATTTATGGTATAACAGTGAATCAGTCCTCCGCTAAATTGAAAGAAAATATTCATGCAGCAAATATTCCTTAGCTAAGCCGAGAAGTTCGTAAAAAAAATCTTCAATCAATCTAACCTTTACAGATCAGCTAGACATAAGTTTTCCTTAATTGACATCACTCTAATTATTCTCTTCATTGGGTCTTTGGTCCAGTTTATCGGGACGATATGTACTTCTTTTGATTGGACTTGGTTGCCATACTAAAAACATTTTTCATCTGTTATACTTCTTCGTACGATGTAGCTGGCCACGACTTTAACTTGGTAAATCTGAGAACTATGCTACAGAACTGAAGGAATCTAGGAATATCTTCGTTGCGAATTTTACCGCGTAGCAAAATGCCGAGCATAACTCTTTACATCTCGCTGCGTACAATTTTTCGAAGAAGGTCTATAAAGGATCACGTCTCAACACTATAGATCTTACTGGCGACACACGTTGCTCGAATACTTTTAACTTCAGACAACGAGAATTTAAAGGTAAATCTTAGTTACCTATAAATCCATTATGGGAATGTCCCACATGTCAGTAGTACCAACGAACACGGACGCCGGATATTGCGACTTGTACTATGTGCTGCAGAGATTTATTCCATACAGGATTAGTTTCAAGGAATTCTAGTCGTGTAGTGCGGATGTTTGTTCGGTGCTTCCTATACTTCGCGTGATGTTTCATACAAACAACTTCAGTATAAAGTTTAAAGGTTTTAAAATGGTGCCGGTGAATGATGAATAGGATAGTTATAAATACGATTACGTTTTGATAATATTTGTTCTGGTAGAAAATATGTATGAATTTAGTAATATACGTATGTACTTGATCTCTGTGTAGACATATATTTACTGTGGACTTTTTTATAGTTACCTACTATACTGTATACCTTGTATTTAAAAGGTAACTCTTTAATATATCACCAAATTAAGCAAAGGTATTTTGCTGTTACAAAATTCGTCCCAAATATATTCTGCTTTCGTTCCATGTTGACGCTTCACTTGATGTATATTTGTGTTACAGTATTATCTACATTTGGCACATAAACTTTACGTTTGTAAGCACGGTGTACGTGTCAAAACGTTTGGTCAGCTTCGGACTTATTACGAAACATTAAATGTCATAGGGTCACAACGTATTCACTGAGTATCTTTTGTATTTTTGATGTGTTTTTTATGAGCTCCCTTTTGAAATTTGGAAAAGTAAGTAAAGATTTTCCAAAATATGTTTGATATATTTTGAGTTGCAAATACAGCTAAAACACATCAAGGAATTTGCAAATATGTCAATAATACGAATTTTAGGCGGATAGGACGTTATGGGATATTAAACACTGTTATAAATAATGATTATATGAAAATTGGTTGCCATATTTTTAAGTCCAGAAGCATCAATATGTGCAACATTAGCAAATATGTGTCACATAAGCGTAAACAGGGAACAAAAGTCAAACAAATCATATCTAGTTGGCTTTACAGTCATAGCCGAATTTGAATACTACTTTGACGGGTGCCATGGACACAAAGAAAGATCATACACGGAACTATTATTTAAATTAATCATAAATAAATTAAAATCATGAATCTTTATTAAATATTTAGTCGATTATACAGAAGGGGGGATTTACTTACTACAGGTTTATTAACTTATGAGGGGATAATGTAAACGATGCAAGAAATATTTAAATAGGATTGAGGATTTTGAATTGTTTTATATATCTGGCTTACCTGAAAATTCTTCACATCTCGTATATGTACTCGTATATTTATTGGTCCGCTAAGGATTACAGAAGTTTTTATCAACATATGTACCAGAGTTAGTGATGTATACTTTAACTGTGGGAGGATTATTCCGTAACACAGGATCGAGTCTTGTGTACATTCCAGTCAAGTCGGATCGATGTTTGTTCAGGGTTTCCACACCTGTGCTCACGTAATACGTCTTCGTCCACAGGTACATTCGTGTAGTTAAAGGTATTATTCAGTAAAAATAGCCGGAAATTTAATATGTCAGTAGTTTATTAAGGAAAAATGTAAGTGACAGTTTGTAAGTGCCTTCGTAGATCTAAGAATCCATTTATCTTTAAATGTATTTATCGAAAAATAAATCCCATACATTTCGCTTTGTTTCGTCGAAACGAACTTCATTAGCAGAAAATTAGCAGAACATGTTGTAGGACATAATTAAAAAAATCATAATTATTTCTAACTTAAAAATGTAAAATTCTTTATCGTTCGACTCTTGATACACCACGGCAACACGTATTTTTGCTTTATAACAACCTTAAGAGCTGCTTTCTTCTAATCTGAAGGATGTGGTAAGCGCTACAATTTAATACGAGGCGTTCCAACTAACGTCAAACGTTCCAACTTTCCTTAGGCGTATTTTAACTGGAGTTCGTTACAAATATTCATGGGCAGCAGTGGTCACTTTTCTTCAGATAATGTAGTGTATCTAATTTGCTGATTCCATTAGAAAAAAAGTAATTTAAATAGTAATATATCTGTATTAGTGTATAAGTAAGTATTTTAGGGTATTTACACAAAGCCAACACAACCCATACTCACAACGTAGATTAGATTGACGGGGTTGAACGGGATAATTTGTGGCATTATCGACTAGTGGATACGACGTAGGCAGTGATGGATAACCATGTTTAATGGATGCGTGATACTGTTAGCTTATCGCTCTATGCCCATCGTGTTTTTGGTCGAAGTACCTACTAATAGGGCAACTTATAAGGGAAGATCTATTTTATCGTATCACGTACAAAGTTTACTATACTGCTCAGTTTTTACTTATTTAAGACGCTGGATTAAATTTTTAGTATATCATAGAATAAAACTAAAATGTTAGGCCATAATGTATATCTATTTAACTTATTGTTGTAAAGCTTAAATAACAAAAGAGCATTCAGTAACAAGCTACATGCATATAAAATAGAGGTTGACCTGAAGTCGAGTTGCGTTTTTCTCTTAAGGTCGCCGAGGTATGATGGTCGCCTCACATGTAAATCAACTGCCAATTGCACGGCTCTGTGGTGGTAAAACGCATGACCTTCTTCAGAGTTAATCAGTGCGGTTGTAACTTCCCGATAGAAATCAACTAATTCTTTCAGTTAAAAAGAATTATTTGGTTAACCGGTTAAATTGGCTAAATATTTTATCTTCAATCATTATTTTTTCAATAATTAATTAATATAGTAAATTGTGTTAAATTAAAAAATAAATAAGTATTTTAGTTTACAATGAAGAAATACAATTGCATAATGTAATAAAGAATAATTATTACAAGAACAATAATAAAGAATTAATACTGCGGCTTTGTACAAAATTTAATATTTATTTTATTTGGTAGACTGTACAGCTATACCAAGTCAGGATGAGGGCGCAACGGGATAATTTGTGGCAATTTGTGGCATCAATTTGCGGACATGACGCCAGGCAGTGAAGGATCGGAATGTTTATGCATGCGTGATTCAGCTTCAATTTATCTTTTGGGTACTTATACTCCTGAGACCGGAGAATATATTTTATTTATTATATTGGAAAAAGAAAAACAATACAAATTGACGACGTAAATTGGACAATTAAATATGTATTAAATTGGATAATTTGGACGTCAAGTACTGATGAATCCAGATTCTTTTTAGTTTACTTAGGGATCATCCATAAATTACGTCATACGGTGGGGGGAAGGGGTCTATGGAGTGTGAAATGGTGTGACTAGGAGTTGAGGGGAGGTACTAAATTTCGTGACGTCACATTTCGAATATTTTCTTATAAGAATTACAATCTCATTTATATTTTGAGAACTGCTGATTTAATTTAATAATTTCTATGCGTGTTGCAAAATGTGAGCACACACACACTAGGAAGGCGGTTCTCACAAATGTGACCAGGTGTGACAAGAACGGGAGAGGGATCAAAAAGTCGGGAAGTTCCTGTGACGTAATTTTTGAATGGCCTCTTATCCTCCTAAGATTATATTTAATTTGTCAGATTGTTAAACAATACACATTTCCATTACGGTGTAGATTGACCTAAAGGGACAAATTGGAGCAATTTGCGGTGTCATCGAATAGCGGACGCGACGTCAGGCAGTGACGCTGTTCTTTTTTAGTTTACTTATCTTACTATTATTATTTATCATTAAGCAGCTTGTAAATAATATAAATTTAAGGTTACGACGTAAATTGACGGCGTTAAGGGATAATTGGGGGCAATTTGCGGCATCATCGGACGCGACGCCGTGAGTGACGGACCGCGATGTTTATGCATGGATGATCCTCTTCTAGTCCCCCTTTAAATTGTATCAACAGCCAAAATTAAGTTCCAAGATAATTAAGATCTTTAAATTGTAAAGTGAGTTATATTTTCTTATTACTTATCATTAGCAGAAAAGTAACAATTATTTCTGACATAAGTAGAAGTAGCGATTTAGAAATACTTTATGAAAATAATGTATTTTATGAAACTCAAATAAAAGACAACAGTAGATATAGTCTCATAGTTGAGGTTTGAATCCCAGGCACTCCATTGATTTTACAAGATTGATGTGCGTAAAAGAAATGATTATTACTGCTTTACGGCAAAGGATAACATCGCGAGGAAATCTACAAACGTGAGTGTTCTCAAAAAAAGTTCTCCAAAGATAGGTAAAGATTATCAATCTGCACTGCAGCGCAGTAAACCATGGGCTAAACGTCTCTGGTTCTTGGAAGAGACTCATGCAGCAGTGGAAGGATGATAAAGGACCAAACAAACGAAATATTTTCAACATGCAATCTGCCAATACACGAGGAAAGAGCATACGAGTATATCGCTAACAATAAAATGTATTTAACTCTTACAATGAGGATATTACGTGAAGTGGTAGATACTGAATTGATGGCTGACGTTTGCGGAATGATGCGGGCCGGTTCCCAGATAATGTTCGAAGAAATTGCGGATTTATAAGAGTTTAATTAAAATCACAGATAATGCTTTGTTGAAATCTATTTAGAATAAAGATGTTATTTCAATTACTGACTGTTAATATAATTTATTTTTAGTATAAGACTGAATTTGGATACAAGCGTATGTTCCGCCTGATAGTAAGTGGTCACAGCCGCCTATTGACATTTGTAAGCAACTTCTAATAGATCAGGGATTCTAACTGCAACTAATATATAATAGCTAAGGGCGTACGAGTATATGGTCGTCTTATATGAAGGTGAACTGGCAACTACATTCTTCAACGGAAATGTGAACTACTTCGGGGTATAATTACGTGTGGCTGTGGTACCATTACGATAGAACCGTACTACAAGCTTGCTAATATGTGGGCACTTTATAATATTTGGCCATGTGTAAAAAAGGACTGTTTGACCATAAATCGGCTAAAATGTTACACTGATCATTTGGTATCAAATAAGATATTGTTTGAAAAGAATAAATAAGTCCAGTCAAGTACAAGTTAGACTCACACTCTGAGGATTGTACCATCATAAATTTTTTTATTGAATTGTATTCCAATATGTTGTTTCTGTTTCATACTTGGTTG
>DWLI01004655.1:0-10687 GCA_018249915.1 Cecropterus dorantes dorantes
TCGCTTTATTTGGAAAAAACAAAATATTAAATAATTAAATAACAATGACATGGATATTAAATAATAATATATATAAACTTTAACAAAATAATTACCTACAAGAAATAATTTTAAATATAAAAAGTGGCATCTGATTGGCATCGATAAGGTTGTAGATATGATCTGCCTTATAAGATCCTTTAAAGAATAATTTTAACGATAAATTTAGATGATTTAGAAATTAAATTTATTAATACGGTAATCAAATCTATAATCATTTATTGGGAGACATGGTCATCGCTTCGTCATATTCTTTTTCTTCTTTGTCATCGTTTAGTAATATCACGGTCATCATTTCGTCTTTGTTAGTGTTACCTTCAAGAGATTGTAAAAATACCTGGGCTGGAGCCGGATCATGGGGAGCGTCGGCGGCTGCAGCCAGCGTGGCCAGCGCCGACACCCACAGCGCAGCAATGCAGTACCGCATCTGGAACAAAAAGTATTCATGTTTTAGTAATGATAACAAGGTATAATTTAGTGTGACTAGTAGATTATAAACAGATAAACTCTTAATCTACATTGCTTCAGAGTCCAAATTGTATCAAATAATTCAGGAGAGCCTACAAAGTCTTGTTAATTAGAATTTTATAAATAATTATCTTATCTTTTTTGTGTATGTATTCAACGCTATGTATTTATTACATAAATAATATCAAAATATTAAGACAGTATTATAACTTCAATAAAATAAAAAACCAGCCAAGTGTGAGTCAGACTCGCGCACGAAGGGTTCCGTACCATTCAAAAATAAAGCAAGTAATCACATCTGTTAGTAATAGGGCCCCTTTTATATCCTTTGGGTATTGAACCCTAATTATTAGTTATTTTTTGCTAAAACCAAAAGGCTACTGATAAGATATACTTTTGCTTTTTATGTCATGGGTGTGTTTGAAATACAAAAAATGGCTTCGAACCCATCTCAGATTTTTTGGAGTTATTTACGAGAAATTAATTACTTACTACATGCCGTAACGGAGAAGGAAAACAAATTGGGGATAATATAATAAATGTTTAAATCTGGATCGTTTAAAAATAAAATTCGCAAAGGTATATGAAGTCTAGTAAACCGCAAATGGCCATCGTGGTAGACTCTGGCCTAACTCTTTACATTTGGTTCTGTGCCTAAAAGTGGGGCAGATGATGATTGATGATTTATATTTTTTCGGGCGTTATTTTATCGATGAAAGGTGACTCTATTTGGTAGGAGTATATTTGTCAATTTAGTAAAGTGAGATTATTACCCATTGACTTTATTGCAAATTGAAAATTGGCAAGTGGGGCACACAGCAAGTACGTGCTTCTAAACATCAGTTAGGTTTTAGTCGCACCAGACATATTTATGTCACCGTCCATACGAGTTATAAAAGGTATGATAAAACTCAGTTAATCAAATAGTTATAAAGTTATCCGCAATCTTATTTTAATAGTTTTCTAGCGTCATAAGGTTTTATTTATTCTCATCGCGAAACTTAAACATCACTTCAGCATAATAATCGTATGCTAATATTGCAGGCTTTGGAATCTTAACAAGCTCCTCTAACAGTTTCATATCAAGGAAATATTTTAAAGGAAATTGAAATTTATGAGAAACTTCCCCTTTTACCCCACTTTTAGAACAACATGTATTAAAATACTTGGTACGAAATTATGTGATCTTTTGAACTAAAAGGCTCTTTAAATATTTTGTTTAATAGCCAGATAATTAAAATATCCGATAATTATATTACGTGGATACTGACAATACTGTTTTTAGTACAGGCTCAAAACGGCTAAATTTCTTAAAAAGGACTTATTGATCGAACATTTGAATGCGGATTTTACAAAGTCAGATAAAAATTAAGAAAGGCAAACTTTTTTCGAACAGATGAAAAAACATGTTAATAGTTTGGAATTTTTAGAAGCACCAACTTATTAAGACGGTTTACATTTTAGTTATCAGTGTTCCTTACAAAACAGCGCACAAATGCAGTTAATTAAACCCACGGTCTTAGCGGGAAACTCCAGGAAATACAATTAGTATTCCGTTCCTGACGGGAAACCCGGCCGATTGCGCGTTGATTGTAGCTCTCTTGTTTTAAATTTATGTATTCAATATTTAAAACTATTATGATATGAAATTACTGCTCACTTATATATGAGGCGACTATCTTAGTCCTTAGGAGTAGCAACGTATCTATAATCAACGTCAGATAGAATGTTCTATACGAATAAATGAATGTGAACCTGTTCTATATGAAGTTGCTTACAGATGTTTATATATGAATATGTTGTATTTGGAGATAATAATACCACGTGTGAAAGTTAGCACGTTTTAAGATAAAAATTCGTGTAGCATTGAATTCGTTGTTAAAATATTATGAAGACTTTTTTAGCTTACGAAGATAGAAGTATGTTTCCTATTTTATAATTTAAAAGTAGTAAATGAGCATATATTGCATGGGTGGTAATAGTCAGTTATTCGCATAATAACTGGCTATTACCATGGACGTCTGTATTCACCCCTAGATTGAAGTAAAACTAAATAAAAATAATATTCTGTTGTTTCAAAACAGAAATATGATGTGGGGTGATGCCATTGCAATTAAACCTGACAGAGTCGAAGTTCTCGTGTTATATTCTTCTACAGATAAATAACGCTTTCTAACATGCGTAGAAGTTTTTGTTTCTATAGGAAACCTATATTTACCACTAGGACAGCAATAGGTTTACCATAAAGTCCAAATTCCTGATTGATTTGGTTTCATTTACCGATACCTTCTATTTTAGAATTTAAGTAGTTTTCGTATTTAAACACTAACTCAAACGTACTACGTTTGAGTTAGTGTTTAAGTTGAACAGTTAATTAATCCTGGATCATGGGCGCCATTGTGGGTGGCTTAGTTCGCTTTCTGTGACGTCACTTCCGGCCTTCAATACTCCACCACTTGTTGATACGCTCTATATTCCTAGAGTTCGATTGCTATTCAAAGTTCATTCTCAGTGCACTTCACGTTTAAGTTAAACGTTAATTGAAATTATGGGTACAATTAATTCATGGCGTATTATTTTGATTTATTTTTCTGTGTGTGTGTTAAGACGTGTATTTATGAATGTTGAGAGTAGGTTGTGCTGATGTATGAGACGTTTCAACTTAGTCTTCGATAATCCGTCATCGACCCTTGATGACATTTTGGTCCTGATTAGTTCCTCTATTATTTCTACAAAGATACATATTACAGACATAAAATATATGTAGAAATACTAATACCTATATTTTATAACCACAATTCATTACAATATGTGCATTTATTTATTGTAGTGAATATAATGCCTGACTTCTAAGCATAGTTAAATTGTTGGTAGAACTATGAAGCGTTCTACAAATTATCAACTTTCGAGAGAGTTTAAAGTTATGAGCAGATGGTGTAACCACGCCTGTCTTCGTGTGTTTAGCACTTGTTGAAACATATTCCCTATATCTCTCTAAAAAAAGGAATTAATACAAAATGGAGTAATAACACGTTATCTTATTACAGAACTGGTAAGTGGCCAGTTCCAATCCATGAAAATCTGTGATCAACTCTAGATAACATTAGAATTTTGAGGTTAAAAATGCGTTGCGGATGATTATGACTTAAACTTAAAATCAAAAAGCAACAAACATTGCTGTTATTAGATATAAATAGCGGCAGTGGTACCACTCAAGTTGAACCTTAAAGCGTTTTGCAAAGTAGGTATTCTCCTTTGTTGACAAAATACGTAACTTCCTGCAGTTAACAGTGTGTGGAGGTGTGCAAGCGGGCGCGCTTTCAGTAACCGAGAATACGAGTACACCAACTTTCAGGTTGTTCGTGAATAGTTCCCTCCCACACTATCACCCACTGATTGTGTACCGTTTACTAAGTTTAAAGTAGAACGATATTTACCGAACGAGTAATTACTATACATATGTAAAATAATTAACAGCTTATTTTTATATGAGGTGACCATCTTAGTCCTCGGATGTTGCAACGCACCGGTAATTGATTTTAGATAGAACCCCTGTATTTTATGAAAAAAACCCTGTTTTTTGGTTACTAAGTAATTTTTTTAGAGGGTACAATGTTTAAAATTGAGGTTATTTGTGTGCGTTGGGAACAAAATAAAATCGATAGATACAAAGTGGCAAAACATATAAACATTAATGGGATATGGTACTACTATTTATTACTATTTTCCGGTTTATTATTTGATTGTCAATCTATGTTAACAACTAACCTAGACATACATCTCGTCAGCAAGTGGCAGCAATCAATGTTTTCAGGGCCGACTTACATAAAAGCCGACAGCCACACAACAATAAAGAAATAGAAAGATTGATACACAAAAAGACGAATAATCTCTAATTTCGCTAACACTAACAATGAAATTATGACTTTGATAATTAATAACAAAAATCTTTCTTAATCAAAATATTGTAAAATGTTTATTTCCCAGCCGATAAAAAACTTGGAGCGAAAAGAAGCAACATTAAATGAGTATTTATACGGCATCAGGCATCAGGTGAATTGGCATTCGCTGCTTTATCCTTTGTATTCGCTTTTAAGCTCTCCAGAAAGCTTAGCAAAGCTTTATTTTGTTTCATGGAAATAACGTAGGTTTTGCGAAGTTACTATGCGCATGGATACCGGACGAATAATAATATACTTATTCTTATTATACTCATCTCCAGCCAACGTTGATTGTTGACTGTTACATATATAACATATTAAGCTATATAGGTAATAAATGAAACACGTATTTCATTGTTTCCGGAAAATCAACCCCTAACGATGTAAAATAAGGGTTGAAGGTTTGTTTGTAATTCCGCCAATTTGGAAGCAGGCTCCATAAAACTTATTATTTGGATTTCTGGGTAGAAATAATGACATACCTATTTTACCGTTATTGGAAATCAACCCCGAAGAGTGTAAAATAGGAGCTGAAATACGAATATGGGATATGAAAGTCTGCCAATTTTCTATATAAAACTTAGTATTTATCTCCAAGTAATGAAATAAATCAACCCCAACGATGTTAAATAAGGGCTGCAGGTTTATTTGTAATTTCGCCAATTTTGAAGCAAGCTCCAGCTCCAAGCTCAAGAATAATATTATACATCCATAAGCATCAAATGGCTAACTTTTATGGGTTAGGCTTGCACCGTCAGGGTTCAGGAGTTAAAGGGTAAATTTTTTGTCTTGGTGTCTGCTTCGTAATCTTATTATATATCAGAAAGCACTAAATGACCAGATTTTATGGTTTAGGTTTTAAGTAACGCTGCATCATCAGGGTCGAGAAGTTGATGGTCAAATTTTTCATGGTTTGTCCCCACTCAGTAATCTCATTATATATGCGTAAGCATCAAATGTCTAACTTTTAATGGTTTGTGCTAGCAGTACCCCTGCATCATCAGAATCGAAGAGTAGAAGGTCAAATTTTTCATCAAAACATTTCATCCTAGGTAGCCAATGTTCTTCCCAAGTTTCACGAGAATCGGATGGGTATAAGCTGAGCGGAGTTGAGTCCAGCACTGTCTAACGAAACAGTGAGAGCAGCGGATCCCAGTGCGACCTGGTGATGGTATGTTGGCGAGGAGTATAAAATCGTATCTCCCTATAGTATTGGGACTAAAAAAGAGTTTCATAGTGATCGCTTAAAATCGGCGGACTTTCGAACAAACTTGCAACTCCTATTTAATACCCTTAGATGACTGTCTAAACGCGGTGAAATACATATTTTTATATTTAAAGCTTAATATTAAGTTTCATAAAGCTTTAAAGCAAGGAATAAGAATTAAATGACTAACAATTGTAATCGTTGCTAATTGCTATAAGAAATAATTTTGGTCATTATTGCCTTAACAGAATATGTTAACAATAACTCACGTTTTTCCTAACATCTGTCGCCGGCAGGCACTACTAATGATAATGACAGTCAAAATGATGTCTTCTTTTGTTTCTGGCTATGTTGTCATGTATCCACATGAATTAGAATGAATACGCGCGTTTATCATAGATAATGTGATGACTTGCTGTCTACTATGTTCCTAAGTTATGGTGGCGAGAGTTGATTAAATTAAAAATATTAATAATTAATTAAAATTAAAAAGGACTCTTTTAAAAATATAAATGTTGGAAAAAAATATGCTCAAAACGTTGTGATATGTATATGCATATATTTAGTCTTTAAGGGTAGAAGCGACCCTGAATGACATTTAAGTGACGCATCATCCACGTAACCTTACGTGGATTCCATGAATCATTTCACTGTTGAAAAGTCGATAATATAATATATATAATACTATTTTTTTCAATATAAATACAATATCTTTTACCATTTTTATCCCATTTTAGCTTTATAAGCCTGAGTGAAGAGTAACTATAAATAGTGTGTTAGAACGGTCATCGGCTCGCTCCATGACCTATAGCGGCTCGCTATAATTACACAACTGCGTCAAAGTAACGCGCTGCATATCTTAAGATAGGTATTCACAGCATCAGAAGTAGTTATTCATAACAATAACTGATTTTTTTAACAGATTAAATAATAAATCTGTCTGATGGTAATGAGTTACTGCGGCCTATGGACATCTGTAAGTAACTTCATATAGAAAAGTCGATCACAGATGTGTTGCTACTCCTGAGGATTAAGATGATCTCAAATACAAGTGAGCCCTTCACCGAAACGCATTAACTGCTTCACATTCGAAATATGGGTGGCGGTGGTACATTCCTTGGTTACTACACTGGCTCCATTACCTGGTAAATTAAGCTGGTATTCACTGTGTAATCTAGTATATGCACGCTCGAATATATGACAATACACATTAAACTGTCGGTCGATAGTTGTACAACTATTTATCAACACGCGATTGGTTGATTACTTAGTTAAGTATTAACAACTTGGTCTTATGGATTAACATACATTTTCATATACTCTTAACGTAGTAAGTATGTAACGTAGTACGTACGTAACGAAGTTTGTAAACAGTTATTCGAGTAAAAGTTGTAGATGTATAGCGTGAAGCATGTATTGCGTTTCGGTGGAAGGCTCTAGTTACCGGCTCACTTATGTTTGAGGCAACCATCGTAGTCCTTGGGAGTAGCAACTCATCTGTGATTACTTCAGGCAGCACCCCAGTTCTACATGAAGTTGCTTACAGATGTCCAAGGGCGGCAGTCATCACTTACCATCAGATGGACTGCATGCTCGTTTGCTAATTTAATCTGATAAAAATAAGATATGTGCAAGGCCTTACGTTCACATAAATATAGTGAAAAAAAGGTAATTTGGATTCATAATTAGCGCGTAGGAAGCACGGGTTTATCTCCGTGGGTTCATCAGTTACACAAACTTCAAATGTGTTACTGTACGCACTGAAACAGTCAACAGTGCGTGCCTGCGGACCGCAGCGCCCGCTTTCCACGGTACACGTGTGTCCGTTTCATGTGTACTGAATTCACGTACACGCAAACAATGAACTTTGATTGTATAATGATACTGCTATAGATACCATTATTAAATATGTGCTGATTATTTGCTAAAAATATACCGTTAAAATTAAAAAAAAAAACATAAATATACGGGTAGTTCTTGATATAGTAGAAAAAATATAGAGTAGATGACTTTATATTTTTATACAATAAATGATTTCGGGTTTGTTTGTCTGTATTTCAAAATAAGATATTATTTTAATGTCGTCGTTAGGTGACTACTTTTTTAAAGATTTTAAAAAGAAAAAAATCCTGATACTTTCACTTACTATTCGCTACGAATTTATCTTGTTTGATTTTTTCTCTTCTTTAATTATTTATAATTTGCCTGTAGGGTATAGTCGTGGAAATGATTATAGGGACTTTAATACAAAGGTTTGTTATTGCCCTAATATTTTACTTCATTGTTGGCAACAAAATAGTTAACGCGTAGGTCCATTAAAATCAACGCTTTACAGATACTATATTAATAATTACTTTATAATACATAATTGTGTAGCTATAAACAGCACGATAAAATAGAAATTCAATTCCTAATCGCATTAATTACTTGTTGTCCTCAAACTAATCTAGTACTTCAACGACCCAGTGACAACGATCATTACAAGACAGAATTCAATTATAGCATCCTTTACTTCAATTTACGTGAACGTGCTCTATCAGCCCCTTATTATCTAGTCCGTTTAGTCTGAAATTGATATGCTAACTTAAAATCTATCTGACAGCTCACAATCCTTTAAGCTTGACTACAGATTGATTAAAAGATATATGAGGTATATGAATTTTGACCTCTTGCTTGCCAGGTACACTTCAAAATGAAGTTATGGATATTACTGTCCAAAGACTAAGTTATATTGTTACAAACTCCAAGTAGATAAAATTATTCTCGAAAAAGCTTTTTTTATATCCACGGTCCAACCATACCCGTTCTACGACCTTGAAAGGCTTAATTAATAGAACTGATTACTTTTCTTAACTGCAAACCATTATTTTAATATAAATACCAGTATATCAATAAAAAAACTCGGATATGGTAAACAGTTACGCGCGTGCAAATGGCGGGGTCGATGAGAATGCGCTGTTTGGCAAACGATACACAATTTCGCCGGCAATATCGTAATGATGGCGACTGAAACACATTTTAATAATTGCTTTTTTTATAATTAAAATGTGGACCTAAATATATTTCATGTCATTTTACTTATTTATTTAGTTCCCCGTAATTAGAAGGGTTTTAACACTAATTGACATTACACGCGGAGTTCCGTCCAGTGAAAAAACAGAAAGGAAGACACGATTTAGAATGTTTTATTTTTTATAACCCAGAAATCAACACCATTTAAAAAGTTACTTGGCCAAATTCCCGGAGCAATTCTTAAAACAGTGTAATGGACCAGCCCTTGTCACAGATTGATACACTAATATCATTAGGCAACGCATTGCAGTCAAATAAGAATCCAGAACGAAAAGAGTTGGTCAAAACTAACCATGTCCATAAATATATAAAAAAATATACACCCATTCATAGCCACCCAGTGAGCGGGATGATGTCGTCGACCATTGTTAATAAATATGCTTGTGGCACCTTTTCGCAAAACAGTAAAAGTGGCCATTTAACTGACAGATCAAACATCAAACTGAGAATCCGCCCAGAATACACTAAAACACAGTCAAAACTATGTTTGATTTTAGCTACATTTTTGTGGCGGTAGTTTTTCAGTCGAACCAAAGTTACTTTTATCAAGTTTTTCTAAAAACTCAAAAGTTATATATAAACAGAGTTTGCCAACACGTGCACTAACATATCGACCGGCCGAGTTCCAGCTTGCTGGTCAAAACAATGAGGGCGCCTATTGTCTATAACTTGAGGCCCACTCCGCTGTCGGCACCGGCATGCCGAGTTGTAGACCGGAACATGAGCTACATAACTTCTAACTGAATTTTATTTAGAAAAGTAGCAAATAACTATGTAGTCCATTCATTGCCTTACATGGACATCTATAATAATCGCTGGACCTTACCTGAGGTTACTCAAAATGCGTTGCTATGCCTGTGGACTAAGATGAAACGCCTCAGATAAGTATGTCTCTCTTACTTCACCCACAATCCCTCCCTTACTTCATTCACTATCAGAATACAGCAAAACTTAACATTGTTATTATTAGGCAGGAATAGATGTGGTGGTGGTGCGGAATCGAACCACCAAGGCGTCTACCACCTTCATTGTGAAGTTGCGGAAAGTCGTCTCGACAAGTATCAACGACAAAACCTCTATTTCAAGATGGAACCAACAATCGTAAGATTTCATACCTAAAAATACATTTAGACGTTCTTCAATTATTTCAGTTTTGGGTCAGTTAGTTCCTAAGATCTTCGATCGATCAACCCTTGACAAACTAGGAGTCGACCCTTTGTGGTCACTAATGAGGCGGCTGCTCTTACCTACTTGAGACAACTGGAAACTTAGGAGTACCAACTTACTTTTATTTTATCTCTAGTTTACTTGTAAAATACGCCTTTATATATTACGTATGATAATTGGCAATTGACGTGCTATAAAGTGCTAGAATTCAATGAATAGGAGACATAGAAGCATAAGAAAGTTCTGTCTATTTTGAATAAATATGCAATGTGGTTGGTAGTAAACGGTCCTAAAGTACAGCAACCCGTTATTATTCCTACCTGAATAAATAACTTTTTAATTAAAAAGATATAAAAATCCGTTATATCGTAGGAAAAACATGGATATGATACGATCCTAATTGAATATACTGAATTAAAAAATCAACACTTATAAAATAAAATTAATAATAAAATTGCGAGGAAGAAAATAGTGAAAAAATATTGGGCGAAATATGCCCCTTTTTTTCCTGAATCCGTCAATAATAAATATTGTCAATAACGTAGATTTCTAAAAAATGTTAGGCGCGCCTTTTTACCTATCAGGGGTATCGTAGAGCCTATTCACATATCATACATTCTTCACTACAAACTGTCAAAGGCAGACATGTCGTGAAAATAAATAATGTCGTGATAATAAACGTCTTCATTTTAAGTGATCTCCGCCAGTCACGGAATGCAACGGAGAGCGGAACGAGATCTAAATAACGATTTATGTATTTACATCTGGCCGCTTGATTTCAGTAGAAGACCGC
>DWLI01004656.1:0-10684 GCA_018249915.1 Cecropterus dorantes dorantes
CACCGAACTTTGCATTATTTGTGATTTACATAAACTAACCACTGGATTCCACGTTTGCGCTAATTTAAAACCATCTTTTCTATTAAAGTTCTTAGGATGTTTTTTGATCTCTGTTGCTTCTCTTACTAAACGTGGAAAGTATTGAGCTCAGTGGAGATCATCTGAGGTTTATGTAATTCGACGATTCGATTCGATTTCGAGTGGTTAGAACCAGAATTAAGAATGCGTTCAGCAACTAAACAGCTTAATAAATACCAATTTATGGACTACTTCTGGATATTTTTATAGGATTGAAGTGCCTAATGGAAATCATTTGGTACTTCAAGCCTACAAAAAATAGCATCAACATATCTTTTATCGCTGGCTACGAGGTTGCTTTTTTATAAGACGCAAACGATTATGCAGTCCACCTGGAAAGTGGTCCATGCTATCCATGGAAATCTGTAAGCAACTTCAAATAAAACAGGTGTTCTAACTATAGAAGATCACAGACGAGTTGCTACTCCCGAGGACTAAGGTCGGCAACCACAATCTTCCATCGAAATGCAATAACTGCTCCACGCTGGAAATAAGTGCGGCGGTGGTACCTTCGCGATCGAAACATTTATGGAAAATACAGGTTCAGGAATTCAGGACCTTAGTTTACAATTAAGGTCAGGCCGTAAAAGGTGAATTACAAATATTTATATTACTTCTTTCGATAGTAAGTAATTTTCTTGTTATACAAGCGGTTATGTGATATATAACATACAGTCAAAAATCTTGACTAATGACTTAACGGCTTTATAAATACAAACGTTAGTGGAGACTAAAAAAGGGGTGGAGACCCTTTTTAAAATCTTTCCTTTAGAACTTTTATGCCTATTGAAGGAAATATGCTCCCCTCTCTTAATCTAGACTTTACAATTAATTTAGTAAACGTTTTATTATCTGAATATTGTTTTATCTTACATTTAAAGTAGATTCTTAAATTTTGACTTCTTTTGTTAAAGTCCTTTGAAATGTTCAATATCATCATATGAAATGAACATAATTTGCGAACTTCTATTTATCACGTGGGTTCAAGGAAATACCTGAATCACACGGGATCTAATACCTGAATCCCGCAAATTTAATATATCCGATCCCGCAAATACCAGGACGGAACATTTCTTACAGGATTGCATACACTAGCACGCAACTAATATGCCAAATATGCGTCTACTTTTTTTAATAAATATAGTAATTATCTGTGAATCAAGTACCTATTCTTAGTTAAAATTAATTGGAATGTCTTAATCACAACGAATCGAAAAGATTAACTCGTCAATATTGAGTGGCACTTGATATAACGAGAATTAACGAAAAACTTCGCTCAGACAGGTGATTGAAAATAATTTTCGAGCAACTTTAATTTAAATAAAGTCTGAGAGTTTTACTTCATTTACATTTTTTTAGTAGTCAGCCCATTGTTGTTCTATTGTTTAGCACGAGTCTTCTCTCAGATTCAGTCCATCACACTAGTCGGGTGCGAATTGGTAAGTCTTCATCAAGGCAGTGATAATAAATTTCCATTTCAAATATATATAAATTTACAAAAATCAGTGGTGTGTGCCCGAGATTCGAACCTTATAAGAGGCCAACTTTCAACCATTTAGCTATCACTGGTCAATTTTATTGTTGTAATCAAAATTAAATTATCTTAAGATTTGAAAGGTTATATTGACTTTTTCTTTTTTTTTTTAATTAGATCAATAATCAAATACATATTTTATTACACTGCTTCTGGCGTAATTAGTTAAAAACTGTTATCTCACTGCCATATCAGTAGATGACTACACATAATACTATTAAACAATTTAAAACTTATAAAAACAAATCTTGTAAAGCATCTTAAGAATAAATTTGCGTAAAATAAGTACTGATCTTATCAAGTTAATGTATCAGATTATAGAAAGTTCATCGGGTAACAGGTTTAAACATATATTATCAGGCATATTCTGTATAGGGAGAACAAATGGGATCTAACTCAAAATATCGACAAATTGGGTTAAATACTTGGAATTAATCCTAATAACGTATTTTAGTAACGAGTTGTGACAGCCTTATGGTTAAAACTTTGCCTTTCAATACGTATGCACAGGCACGCACCGCTTAGAAAAATCTAAATTATGTGCGTATTAGAAATTAATTATAATTCCTTTACGATACATTGAATTGATCTTATTTAGAAAGCTTTACTAAAGCTATATAATAAGAAATTCCTCGAAATGGTCTATTAGTCTGGCTCAGATTGCTAATTTTGACAAGTACCTACGTAATTAACTTTCATGGAGCTTTCTTCATACCTTTATTATTGCGCCTTTTTTCTTATTGTGTTATAAATTAAAACGAGCAATTTTCATATAAATTACCAAGGAATCGATTTATCAAGGTTCCAGGTCCGAGAAGAGCTCAATTCCCAAGATATACGCATTTGAAAAACCGCATTTAAATCCTTCGCACCACTCGTTGATTCCAGCCATACAACAACAATCTTTTTTTAAATTGAGAATTAAGAAGATTTTCGGGATTTTTTAAAAATTATATAATTGTTAAAAATATTTAACAAATTAACAAAATCAGTGTATTAAAATTTTAAACAAAAATGTTATATTTACAATATCTCACATAAAATAAATACCTTGTTAGTAATCATCTTTGAGACTCTACTTTACCTATTAGAGCGAAACGATAAAATATAGTTGAAACCAAATTTGTCTTTTTTCATAATATACTTTTCATAAAATAAGCATACAATTTGCAATATTATCTATCAATGTCGTATTAAATCACAATAGGTTTCATTACTTATTAGTCTGTAACAATTCAGTAGAAACATTTTTACTCTTATAGATAATCTCTAAATTATGTATTACAGAATATATTATATTAGTATTTAACGTTATTTCTTGCATTTGTCGCATGTCGTATTTTTTACCTCAATCGAATGTGATATACGTATTTTTGGTATTTTTAACAATTTTTGGCATTTTTTGTATACAAAAAAAAAACTAATAAAATGTATAAAACAACATAAAATAGAAGATAATCAATAAATCTTAGGTACATACGCTCGCTGGGGACTTGAGTCCTGCTTTATCTCATGCCTCGCAAACCACAAAAGTCAGCCCGAGCCTGGTCCACTCTCCATGACCTCTTGGGCGGTATTCGGAATACACGGAGCCGCAAGCGCGTAACGTTTGAAATTGAGATAATATTTACGAAAAAATGGTTGATGTGGGAAAAAAGTAAAAAAAAAAACTCTTTCTACTCGATATGTAGATGGAACTTTCCGAAACAAAAAACTGAGCGAAGCTCGGGGAACCAGGCACTTCTCATTTATTCATGAAGCTCGGATTTCTAGTAGGGTTTGTTGTGTATATTATAGGTTATACTGTTGTCGTCGCTAAACCATTATTGTCCCATTGCGGACACGGGTCTTCTCTCAGGCTGAGTGAGAAGGGTTTAAGCTAGCGCCATTAGGTAGATTTCCCACACCGTTGAGATGTTTTTAAGAAAGCAATGCAATTTTATTATTAGCAATCCTTTGCACTTATGTACCATACGTATAAATACAACAAATGTTTTTTATCTATTCGGTAAACAGTCCTATACTATAAATAAACTAGCTATAGTTTATTTATATATGCCTACATGAAATTCGTTTTTAATAATGTTTAGTTTTGGGTACGGGATATTTTCTATTTTCAAAAGTGGTTATTTTTAAGGTATTTGCAAGTTATAACATTACAAAGGCATTAGGAGTGTTGTGACCAACTGTGCAGGGCAGCGCAGTTTGTTAAATGATTTATTCATTTCTTTTTCAATGACCCTTCTTGGTTCAAAATGTAATGACAACGCACTGAAGAAACATAAACTAGACATAATTTTATTAAGCGACTTCTCAAAGGAGTGAGCTTCTGAATAAGTCTGTAAATGTACGTATTTAACCTGATCTTAGTCAAAAATAAAAGACTTTGAAACCAAAAGTGAGACGTATAATATTATTAAACAGAAATGGTGTCAAACAATTTACGTAAACCATTAACGCAACTTGATATTCACGACTGACGCCCATATCATACGTGACTGCAAATATACGGACAAATCACCTCTTTAAAATCAATAACGTCGTCTGTTATAAATTGCTTTGCAGGGCTCATTACTATGAAACGACTACCATTCATAACGTTGTTGAAGTTTATTTTGTTTGCTACTACCGTTTTTATATTTCAATGCGGGACCCGACACTCTCCACAATGGGGGCCTAGGACATACTCCTACATGCCGCTACAATACTTTTTGGCCGTGAGAAGTACGATAAGGCTTGAAAAATAATGATTTTCAGTGATAATAGCAGGGAAATTAATGTGACTTTCTCGGTTCAAAATAGCATACAAAATTGTGCTATTAGCGGTCAACGATACAACCAGAAATTATATCGCGGGCGCTCATTCTTCCAACTTTCGATCGCTGTGATGATTATCTTGGAACTACCAGTTAGAATCTACACAGCCCCCGGCTATGTACGGTTAATACCTTTCTAATAAATTGATCACTCACATACGCTCCGTGGATTCACCTGCGCTTAAAAAATGTAAGATAACATTAAATTGTAATTACTTTTAATATAATAGATGTATTATAATGATATAAACATTTAACGTTACCTCGTAATACCGACTATAGTGTATCTTCTAAATTAAATTCAGCAGTATTTGTTTGGTGCAATTTCAATCCAACAGTCGCATAATAGTCTAATTAGTCGCATAATAAGTCTTTTAACCCATTTTTTTACCACGTACAGATCCGCAGAATTTTCATTTTAATTATTTGTATGTGTATGTATATGAACTCACTGTAGACCGTGGAAAGCTCTACGCGGTATAGTACGTGTTATTATTTAGTATGATGACGGATTAAATGCGATATCGACTGGGCTTCAAATATCTAAAATCAACTCTAAAATAAACGTTTTTCCGTGCTTCGCTACCGATCTCGTTGCACAGCGTTATGTTCTAACAATCTGGTCGCATATTCATGGCTCCAGGGTTTTTGTTTTCCAGTCACATCAGAACCATAAATATTCCGACTCTCACCTCTGTTTCGTGATTTTTCTTTTATTTTTCATGTATACAATTTCGATACTCAAACATTTTACTATTATTATTAGAAGAATTTTACTATTATTATT
Source organism: Cecropterus dorantes dorantes (assembly GCA_018249915.1). Classification (NCBI taxonomy): domain Eukaryota; kingdom Metazoa; phylum Arthropoda; class Insecta; order Lepidoptera; family Hesperiidae; genus Cecropterus; species Cecropterus dorantes. The sequence goes on from DWLI01004656.1 coordinate 5,216, forward strand.
ATTAGAAGAAATAATTAATTAAGTTTCCATAAAGTTGTCATTGGTTCCCAAATTCATACGTATATATAGATACATTTGTAATAATATCCAATTTCTAAGGTTAAGGGGAGGGAACAGAATGTAAACCAGAGGTTATTGAAACAGTGCTATTGTTTAACACTCAATTGAAACGTCTTAAGTATATCTTATTGACTGTCTAAACTCATATACGTAACAAGTATTTTGTAAATGAGCTTGAAAGGCTAAACAAAAATCTGCATAATACATCATCGTCAACCCATTATTGTCCCACTGCTGAGCACGGGTCTTCTCTCAGAATAAGAGAGTTTTTTTATAGTTTAATATCAACGAGCATGCAGTCCACCTGAAGGTAAGTGGCTACTGCCGCCCATGTACATTTGTAATGAACCCTAGGTAAGATCAAAGTCTCACCTAAGTCTCAGATGCGTAGCTACCCCTGAGGACTAAGATGGAATGCCTCGGAAAGTATGTCTCCTTTACCACGTCCTTCAAACCAGAACACAGCAGCCTATTAACTGCTGTTATTAGGCAGAAATATATGAGGCGGTGGTGCTTCCGGATTCGAACCACAAAGAGTTCTACCACCTTCAGGTGTTTATAATCCCGACCCCAGAAACCTAAGTTTCGCTTATCCAAAGTTTTGGTTACAGATGTCCATGGGCGGCAGTGGCTATTTATCTTCAGGTGGACTATCTCGTTTACTACTTTCACATAATAAAAAGTTTCCACGTGTACATTAGCGTAAAATAGTTTGTTTATACTTTTTCAATCCTCAAGTGTATAAGAGCCTGCGGATACTTGTGTGAAGTTTCTAATATTTGCCTCTTGAAGATTTAATTTTGTTGACATGGGTACTCATTAAACTGAGGGTTTCATTTTGTTACCTCTTCGTTTTTGTAGCGATGTTCCAGGGATCGTAAACAGCCCTCGAGTACTTACATATTAAATTTGATCCCCCACTTCTTACGCACTGTTATCATTTTCTTTGACATTGTTTAACATCAATATTCTTCCGCGGAATTTTGAATATTTTTTAGAATTCTTGTTTAATGTAGGTTTAAGATTGATCGTAAAGTAGGCAGATTATGATGATATTGATGATTATGAAATTACTATAATGTAATACATGATATGGGCGAGCGGAACAAAGTTAATATTTTTTTAGTAAAGTTAAGTTCTAAAGAAGTTTAACTGGGCTAAATTCGGGTAATCGGGATTCGATTCCTAAACAAGTAGAAATTTGTGACAAATGACGAGTGAAAGATGAGTTGCAATATCTGGGGTAAATCTTTTGTTCTAAGTTTATATAACAATTGCAATGGTATGGATATTGCAAAATTATTTTATAAGAATATGATAGAAATACATCATTCTGAAAATGTTCACATAAAAATGTTTATCTTACAAAAAAGATATACTTATGATTCACCCTAAAACATATTAACAACACTGTCGACGACACGACGATTACACAAACCATCAAAGATAAGTCTCAATGCTTACAAATATAACGAGTCCCGTCGAAATGAGAAAATCTGCATGATGTGTGCCACATTTTTAATACCGACCGTACGGTAAAATTTTAATGGTGGAAATAACAAAATATGAGTGGAGCCTCAGATTGGCAAACCCTGCCGATTCACTGGCAATGAAGGCGACAGGTGCCGCCAAGTGCCGGTCGGGCGTAACAAAAATTTTATTGCTCGAGAGATTACTAGCGATTTGGTAGGCATCACTCATTTCAGGAATTGGTACCCTATAACTTGGTCCGCTTATCCATCAGACGCGACGGTTGTTAAAGATGGGATTTCCTGTGAAGCGCAAGAGTGTTGTATCATTTAGTAAGGAATTAAGATGAACAGACGCTTCGCGTTGCATTCGCTTGACGATCCGCGTGGCAGAGTGGTCACCATACCAGTCTGACGCGCAGTGGGTTCCGGGTTCGAATCCCGGCCAGGCAGACATCTGAATGATGATTTTAGATTTCTGTTCTGGGTGTTTGTGTATTCGTCTTTGTGTGTGGAACCCACTGCGCCACAGGCCGGTATGGTGGCTGCTCCGCCACGCGGGTCGTCTAATGAAGAACTGTTACTGAATTTTATGAGAAGTGATTTGGAAATACCATTAAAATATTCAGACTCCATTGACTATCAACTGTCAAAACCAATTTTGGGTTCTTTAGGTCATCCTTTTGTAGACTTACTAACAAGTAATGCACTAAGCAGGAGGCTAACTTTAGAATAATGTTTATTAAGAGGTCGTGCTCATGTAGGAAATTAAGTTTTCAAAACCAGCTAATTGGTCCTACACTAGTAGGACCAATTAGTTACTCTCGGCACGATAGTTTAAAGACTAAGTTTTTATCCGATTAAAGTAGCAAACAAGCAGTCCACCTATAATTACTGCCGTCCTCCATGGATGGCAATGGCATTTCTAAGCAACATAATTTAAGAAGTCACTTATAAGCTCTCGAGGACAGATATGGTCGTCTCATATTTTAGTAAGCCGGTAACCACACCCTTTCATCGAAACGAAAGAACTGTTTTACACTAGACTAGAAATAGGTTTAGCGGTGGTACCTCTTCGGTCGAATTACTTGGTTCTACCACCTGGTTAAGATTGCATAGAGTCAATTTTGATAGGTAATATCAGATTCTTGAGAGTTTATCGGAACCCTAATCTAGAATCTTTTGCATACCAACTCTTCATGGTATCTTACGCCACGATTACTTGTCGAAGTGGGAACCTATTTCAATAAAATCTATCATTAACTTGATAATAAAATCGTCTATCGCGTGCCATTCGCCTGCTCTCGTACAAGAAGGCGATAAACGATTTTATTTATGAAGGTGCTAGCCGTTTACTGATTTGGGGGATGTTGTTAAAAGCTGTCATCTTTCCTAAATCGACTGCGAATTATTATAAAATCCTACTTCAAGGTCACTTTTATCACTTGGTTAAAATATAATTATAGCAGTTTACTGATTTGGGAGATGTTGTTAAAAGCTGTCAACTTTCCTAAATCGACCGCGAATTATCATAAAATTCTACTTCAAGGTCACTTTTGTCACTTGGTTAAATGACAATTACTTGTAAATTCACTCCTATATTGGCTGATTTTATTAATCAGGTCATATTTGTGATACCTTAATATTATATAATTGTAATTAATATGTTTTCCATCATATATTAAGCTACTGAATTCTGTAAGTTAGTTAACTGTCATTTACTGTGATTTTAAGAAATGTATAAGCTGTACGACGCTGCTATTTTTTATAGTATAGAAGGATCAAATGAGCATGCAATATGACAAGTGTCCACTGCCGCCCATGAATAGTTATAATCAGTTCCAGATAGGGATTACAGTCCAAACTGACGTTGACCGTAGTTGCGTTGCTTCCCTGAGGTCTAAGTTGGAACACCTGTGATAAATTTGTCTCCTTTACCACACCCTTGTAGTCCAAACTCAACAGCGCCTAATTCAGCTGTTTCTAAGTAGAAATAAGCGTAGTGTTAGTGCCTCCGGAGTTGAAACACAAAGACTCGAAACTTTGTTCTATTGTTCTATTTTTTATCAATTTATTATTAGTTATTGAATATTATTTTAATTGTAATTTTAACTTCACATATCTCAAGATAATGTATATTTCTAATATAATGTCTAGTATACTGTATAATATTTTAGGGCGTCTGCTCACTATGAATGCTGTGCTTACCTCTAATTGCGGGTACACGATGTATTTCATACTATGTTAAATGTAATAAATTGTTATTGTGGTTTCTGTGTTGGTAAGCCTTAATTCAATGAATGAATAAATAAATAAACCTTTAAATGGTGCGCTGGTTTATAACAAAAACCCATTTTTAAAAATACATCACCTTTATTTTATTCCACTTGGAAGGGTTCAAAACAAAATTCGAATAATCAAAAACATAATTTAGCGATCACAAGCAAGAAAAGAAAATTATTTTATCATCAAAACATTTTTTCATCCTCTAAACGTTTCCGTCTTTATCTGTTAATCATACGGATTATTATCCATACCGTAAAAGATTCGTTCGTAACGTGCCCGGTATCCGGAATACTGGATTATGGAAGCGCCCCTGTCTCTTTAACCCAGCAGGATTACATTGTACACCTGCCGAATTGTCTCACCAGAATAGATGAACGATTAATTTTTAGGCAATGAGAGATTATTCGATAGAGATTATTAATAGAGAATATCAAGAGACGATCTTGCGTCTGAATAGATAACATATGAAAGGTATTAGAATAGAATTATTCAATTGGGAAGGTATTACCGCCACATCTATATCGTGAGTAAGTTCTTCCACTTCTCTGGAATTCTCTTTCTGTCTTCTTTTACATATAAAGTGACCAGTAACCACCTTATTCTTTAGACTAGTTTGATTATTTGTAGTAAACTTGTTTACTAGAGTCCTTGTAGTAAATAAATTTACAACAAATGTTTATGGGTGGCAGTAACAACTTATTAACAGATGGAGTTCGTGACTGCTAATTATATTTTTTTTGCTTTTAGGAGTATTATCTGAGTGAATGTGTATGCCCTAAATTAGGCGCCAAATTGACATCGGCATACGAACTTTTGCGATCGTCATTACTTTCTATAATATACTAATGTGATATCTGCTCATATCACATGAAAAAACAGTACTTCTCATTATATATCTTATGCTAAATATCTCGCTTGTCGACTATAGTAGAACAGAATTGCCCAAGATTTGGGGCTTAAATTTTTGTCGTATATCTTGTAAGGATAAAATATGACATCGCATTTTCAAAGTGGTATTTCAAGCAAATAATGTTTCAAATGTTAATCTTTTTTGCAAGGATGGTTCTTGCTTTGCGTTTCGTTTTCAAGATGTGCTTACCGGATTTACGGTACTTATATTTAATAGTATATTGAGTGTATAGCCCGGGACTTCTCTAGTTTTATTAATTTCACGTCTTTTCAGTTGGACGGTTGACCCCTAATGGCAAACCTACTTATGCGTTTGTGTAATTTGATAACAGTTATAAACCTTTTTGGAGACGTTAAGATGATTGTAAAACTGTTTTTATGTGTCCCTTCCAAACTGTTTTTCCTTACCAATCGGTACAAGACCAATACCAATAATAATACCAATCTGGACAAGTGCAGTAGAACTCTCAGGTGGATTTTTTAACCCATAAACATGTATCAATGCACAGCAGTGGAACATAAAATAGCAGCAAATATCATGCAGTCTATCTGATGGTAAGCGGTCGCCCATGGACATCCGTAATCAACCCCAGATAAGATTAGTCTTACATACTTCAAATACAGCAGAATTAGTCACTACTGTCATAAGGCAGTATAGATATGGCGGCGGTGTCATCTTCATTTTATATACCTACATATACGAGTAAATTTTATAATACTAAAATATAAGCTTACACTAGAAATT
>DWLI01004657.1:0-10683 GCA_018249915.1 Cecropterus dorantes dorantes
TGGACTATGGCCTGAAACTCTCTCAATCTGAGAGAAGACCCGTGCCAGCAGTGGCACAATAATGGGTTGACGGATATCCTAAAAATAGTATCGTTAAAAAGAAATACTGGATCTATGAAAATAATGAATACCCTTCTTCCCGGGGATGCAGAAGGGGTATGTCGGTTACCTACCGACTAAAACTCCACGGCGTTCATTGGATATTCTGTGACGGGTCACGAGAAAGCGTCAGCATTACAATTCCGGCCCGGCAACGTCGGCTGGCGCTGGTGTTAACGTCAGCCACGTCCCAAGACAACTCCTGGAGCAGGAGCTCCTCTCAGTGGTATCCCTTATAAGATGAGCGTGCAGAACTCATACACGAGATTTCGAGTTTACTACTACTCTAGTACAAATTTACTCTAAAACGCCTTATTAAATATTAATAGCATTCTATATTAAATTTCTTACTAGTATAGATATTTTCCATGGTTTACGTGAACAGACGAGATATCTTCACATGTCTTCATATCTTACGGGGTCAATATCCATAAATCTCGTCGCTTTCGACCTCAATTCGAAAAGGTTCGACGACCCAATTCAGCAACATCTTGTACACCTGCAGGATATATGGACGATGTATCATTTTTTATTTTTTAAAAATACAACAATTTAGGCGTATATTTAAATCCCGTTATATATGGATTATTTTTCGGTCCTTATGAGGTTTTGTTTTAGTATCGCCTTATGAGGTCTAAATAGTAGAAGTGAATACTAATATTGAGATATTCTAATATCATTACCATCAACAGAATAGCAAAAACTTATAACATTAACTTATATGATAGTTTTACAGGTTTATGCATATTTTTTAGAAAGTGCAATATCTAAAAATATCGTTTCCTTTGTTTTTTTTCATTTTTTTATTTTTAGTGATAACGGCCATAGTTAATACATATTCTATGAACATTTCTAGTACCTATCTATTAGAAGGTAGAGACCCCTGTGACAGACTAACAGAGGGCACAACGGTGAAATCTTATTTATAGGATCCCGTTTTATGGTACGGATCCCAAAAAAATATCCACTTATGTTAATTGATAAGAAATAATAGATTGAATAGTAGGTTATGTGCTGCCTAAGGAAGCTTTTTAAAAGTATCCAATCGGATGTTTTACAGAGACCGAGCTCCGCGATATGGTGAAGGAAGTAGATCAAGATGGAAACGGCACCATAGAGTTCAATGAGTTCCTCCAAATGATGTCCAAGAAGATGCGCGGGGCTGATGGAGAAGATGAGCTCAGAGAGGCATTCAGGTAACATAAAGAATAAATGTAAACAAATATTAGAATTTAAAATGTTAACATAAAGTAAACAAAAAGTTAACAGCTTTGTTTATGTATTCTAAGCAATAAGTGAATATATTTATGAGTTGATAATCACAAACGAGACAAAAACGAAATTATCACAATTGATAATTTCGTTTTTGTCTCGTTTTGTATATGTGTAACAAATTGTATACTGTGTGTTGTTCCTCAAACAATAGATGGACAAAATGTTTTTCCTCAATGGGCGACATCGAAATTTAATAAGGCAGATAACATTTTAGTTTGAACTCTCCATGGTTTTACCCATTTTCAAACTTTTGTTATGGAAGCAGCAAGTGAAAACGTATCTTACGTAATTTTAAGCGTCCAGCTTCATCTTACTTCAAGTAGTCTAGTCTATTATAGTTTTAGAGGAGGAAACCAAAAAGTACTGGCGCCGTTGGCGCGATCCGGGTTATGTGGCCTCGGCTCCACCCAGAGCTCCATCTAAATAAGCGACATGTACTGCCGTCCATCCTGGGATCGCTTAGATAGACGATTTGAAATCCCACTCTTGCCGCCTAAACTGACTCAATCCCTCTTTTACTGGCCTCCTACGACATGTAGGGAATGCCGTAGCCCTATTCTAATCCAGGAACTACAGGTAGAGCCGGAATACTATTTGATGCAGTCGATAAAAGAACGATAAAAGGAACCCATAGGATGTTAATAACAACGACACAAATGTCTAATTTAATTCTAGGATTGAAATATCATTTTAAATGCAATATAATTCAAATGTCTCCGGTATTTAATTGTTAATATTCTGCTGTAGCATTTCTGTTGTATTAATTTAATTTACGACTTGACTTGAATTCTCTGCTACAGTTCAACCTTTATCTATGTTATTGCAAATCTTCAGCCAAGTTAGCTTGTCATTTGCATAGCGCTACAGGCTTTGGAATACGTTTTCAAACCGAATTATGTCATCGTAAGCATAGCTACGAGTATTGTATTTTGCTAAGATTAATTTAAATTTGCATTAAGTTAGACAAGAATTGGCATTTCCTCTTCTGGCAGTAGCCCTGCCACACCGATTAAAAGTAAACGCTTTCTGCACTCATAGGTCTACACTAGGATTTTCTCCTGTGTCATGGGTGCCATGGACACAAAAAGACGAATACACAAACACCCAGACATAGAACAGAAATCTAAACTCATCATTCAGATGTTTGTCTGGATCGAACAAGCCCGCCACGTGGGTTGAAATCTTGATAGAACTCTTAGTGTTCCGACTCCAGAAGCACCACCGCCTAATAACGGAAGTGCTAAGGGCGTTTTAGGGAATCATTAGACCTATCCAAGTATTCCAACATAGTCTACAGGGGTAGCAACGCATCTTGGACCATCCTATAGTAAAAGTATGATCTTATCTGAGGTTGGTTACAGATGTCCATGGGTGGCAGTTGCCACTTACCATCAGATGGACTGCTTGCCCGTATCTGGATAAAAAAATCGAAACTATTCCAATCTAATTGACTACCATAATCGTTTCCAGGGTATTTGATAAGAACAACGATGGCCTGATATCATCCGTGGAGTTGCGTCACGTGATGACGAACCTTGGGGAGCGTCTGAGTGAAGAGGAGGTCGACGACATGATCCGCGAGGCTGACCTCAATGGTGACGGCATGGTCAATTACGATGGTCCGTATTTACTCCGTTTACTGTATTACGGTCATGTTGGATGTTTTGAAAACACTGACAAAATCTTTAACGAGGTTTAGAAACTGATAGTTTCTCCATTACATAATCGCCAACCATGACCGACCTCAACATGCCTTTCATTCAGTAGTCTAGATTCAATTGAGAGATCATTTGGACACTGCTCTAGAAAATAATCAGGAGGTGGTTCAATACGCCAACTCTTGGTTTTGGCTATGCCTTTAAAACATGGAATCGTGCAAGAAAATGCATAGATGTCACAAGACAAAGTAATGTCTGAGCCTGACATTGCTTAACTTAAAGTCGCAGGGTACCGTGTGCTTTGCTATCAATTACACTCTGACTTTGAAGTTACATCCGAAGTTGATAGAACTTTAGCGGCATTACTGCCATAACTATTTCTATTTTGTAACTGTATATAATTTGCATTGCATATATGTATATTTGTAGCGGCTTATGACTTAAAAGAACGTAGTGAGGAAATAATTCTTTGATTTTGAAAGGAGTATGAAAGAATCATGTATGTTTTTTTTAATATTTCAATTGTATAATTTCAGAGTTCGTGACAATATTGACATCGAAAAACTAGTATGCAGAGCCTCCGCCGATGAGAGATCCGACCCCACCGAGACAAGTCGAGCGAAAGTGTGCACATACGGATATATTCAAATGCGGGGGGAAAGAAACTCTTATATAAGTTGCAACGAAACTGTTATAACGGAGTGTTATTACGGCAACTTATTATCGGCAAATAACGTTATTGTTAACTGTTATTTATAGCGCGCTTTGTGACAGTGTATACGTACCTTAATGTCAGCGTGGGTGAACTGTTCGATGGAATTTAATGTGGTTTTTTAACTGACAGACAATATCGCTGGTATTAAACTAGTGTGTTACTTAACAACTAAGAAGTTGAAATTTACTATAAGAAATAAACACTAACTGATAACTTAATTAAAAATTTATTTCGTTTCGCAACTTTATAAATATACTGAAAATTGTTAAGGTGTTTGTTTATAAACTAATGTTTATGTTAAAGAGCCTATGTTTCAAGCGTAAAACAGTAAGTAAAGGGTTTATTTGTGTATAGAATAACGGGTTAAGTTAATTTTAAATATTATTAATTAAATGGCGACAGATTTCTCAGCAATTAAATGAGGTAATGCATTGTCACATCCCTTGAAAGGTAGAACTAAGATGATTCGATCGGGAAGGTGCCACCGTCGTCTTTGTCTAGAAAACAAGAGTTCTTGCTTTTCAGTGAAAAGGATACAGGCTGACTTACATTTGAGGTAACCATCTTAGTTCTCAGGAGCGACCGAGTATCTGTGATCGTTGTCAGGTAGAACCATTTATGGAGTTGGTTACAGATGTACGGCAGTAGCCACTAACCATCAAATGGACTTGCATGGTCGCTAGTTACTTTATTTTTTTATGTATGTTTCATTATCCGACTATGAACTTGGTGAAAGTAATATGCTGTTCACCTGGTAAGTGGTAATTTAAATCACTTCCGGACATCCATTTGCAAATTAAATAAAATCTACCTAAATCAGTCACAGATGCATTGCTGCTATAACAATATTTTAAATTAAAACTACTTTCTCGGGGGAATAAATATTTATTTCCCGGAGAAATTTTTCAGGTTATCACAAGTAACACCAAATGCATTTTTGACCTGTAACTGTTTAGAAGCAGAATTTTTCCTATCAAATATTTGTGAAATTAGTCACAAACGTATACAAAATGGTCAAATATTTGATTTGAGCTTGAAAAAGCAGCCATATCTTAATTATATGGTCCTTTATTTTCAAAATACTGACAAAGACTTCATTTTAAGCAATGCAGATAATCTTAACTGCTCGCTAGAGCTCTTTGCGATGTAAATGGCACAATAAAAAAATTAAAAAATATATTATTCATTTAACTCACTTCCAAAAGGAAGGAAGTTATCTTTGCGTCGTGTATATTTTTTATATGAACTTTGGGAATGAAAATGTGCCAGTTTCATTCCCAAAGTTATTGGAACTTAATCAACAAAAACAAATCCAAAATTTATAATAATGTTGCTAGATAATCATGTGTAATAGAACAGTATAGCAGTTTGTAAAATAGTTAAATCGGTAAGTGTAAAATTTTATAACCGTCAAATCAATAGCATCAGTGCGTATACACTTGTGTGTGTAGTTTTAGGAAGTGAAGTGTATGTGTTGAACGTATTGATGAAATGTGTGGGAGAAGTGAAACTTCTTTCAATAATAATGATGACATAAAACCTGATATAAACATGAGCAATATATTTCCGGTCGGTAAAACAACGTTCGGTGTAATAGCCCGATAGATGGCGTTAAACGTTGCGTAGACTTGTATAAAGCTTAAAGTATCGGTGAAGTGATAATTTTTAATCCATATATTTTTTGGAATGATCATCATTTTAATTGTACAAAATAAAAATTAAAACATTTTTATGCAAATGTTATGAAAAAAGCCTTGACGTATACTGGTCAAGCTGTAAAATTCTAATGCTATAAAATACAAGCTAGAAAAAGGAAAGGAGTTTCACTTCGTTGAAAGATTTTCGTTAGTCTTCCAAGTCGCGAAGGTTGACTGAAAATGAGGAGCCAAACGCAAAAGTTCATTAATATTAATGTTACGTGAAATCGAATAATATTTATAGAGATTAGTGTTTGAGGTAATGCTATAAGATATTAAGAACATCGAAATATAATAAATACAAATACAGTAATACCCCGACTTACGCAAACCCGGAGTTACGCAATTAAATTTACAAATTTTAGAAAAAATAAGAGATTAGATTCTACAATAATTATTTTTTTTTAATTTTAATAAACATTGTTTTTTTTTTATTTTGAAAAAAAAATGTCGTCAAACTCCTTTGTCCCATGTTATGAAGCCATACGGTAATCATGAGTTCGGTTGGCTAATAAATATGTTATGTATTTTTTTAGTTTTTTTTTTGTTTTTTTTATAATTAATGTATTTTTAAAATGATAAATTATTACCCGTATAACGCGAATTCGACCTAGGTGGTACTCAGTAACACGTAAGTTCGGGGTATTACTGTAATCTTCGTTATAGACGTGACGCTGAAGTTTACTGTAGAGGGCGCTACTTGTACTGTTTTCTTAAATTACTTTCTGCAAAAATAGCAAGCATTATAATCACTTTGATGTGTGTGTACTACTTATTATATCACTTTCAATGTGTGTCCCACGTAATTGGCGTGACGTCACGCTAATGTTTATTATATTTCGGTGAATAAATATTTAAATTTTATTTATTTACTCGTGTAAAAGGAAACTGAGGAATTTTACCAATTTATATAGTCACTTGAAAAGGGTACTTTTAATGTAATGATGTAAACATTTCTACGTGTTATAATTAAGATCCTGAAGACTATAAGACATTTTAACGTTTAGGCTTTTAAATGACATGTTTCTAATGGCTAAATCATTAAAGCCGGTAGCACATTTTCAACTTTATACTGATTGATTTATTTGACTGAGCTTTAGTCTGATCTGGGCTTTAGGTTTATACTTGTGCTTACAGACTAACAAACATGAGCTTTACCGATGTTTTATACTAGTTCTATCAAAATTTCTCAATTTGAAATAGCGTTAAGTAATGTCTTTCATTTCAAGCCCATTTAAAATATAAAATTTATTTATCGAAATAGTGTATAAAGCAGATAAATGTTCACATAAAAATATTTTCAATCTTAATATCAATATGGCATAGGAAAGAAAAATGAACTGATTACAAAGAGGAGAAACAAATCCGCCGGATTTCATGCCGGATCTTTTTAGCTGAGATCGTGTTCCGATTCGGTGATAATGTAAGAAAAAATATTGTAACCGACAATTTATAAATGCCTCCATTTGCTCAAACATAATAAAACATTTCATTTCATAATAAGAACCAACGTATATAAATACAATATAATGTTTAGTCCATGGATAAAAAATACTGTCTCGAAGAGGACTTTCAAAACATTATAACGAATTCAAAAGCAGTCACATTGAATATAATCAGACACATTAAGAAATCCATTTCCTAAAGAAGAAAGTGTGCTGCCGGTTTAATATTGTGTTTTTAATATTAAGGCATTTGTGCGAAAGAAGTCATTGATATGCGTGAATACGAGTGTAGTGATTTATTTTTAGTTTTGACCTGTGCTACTACCAATCTCACTGGTAACAAGGGTAATTTTATTACAGTTATTACTATAGCAGTTCTAAGTACATACACATAACACATAGTCCCGAAGGCGCTCAAAATATAAATCCCAAGTGCTATGACATGTGGCTCTACATGAAAGGTGCAAAAGAGCCTCTGACGAGTTCTCTGTTGTTTCAAATGTCCAAAAAAAGTCACTGGGTCACGACGACTACATTATGATCTATATACCTACTGTGTATGTACTAAAACGTACATTTGAATTATTTTTTATATTTTTGTGGCAGAGAAGGTGAATTATTTATAAAACGTTATTTTAATTTTTTTGATCGAGGTTGTGGCTCATTCGAATATTATATTTGAAATTGCAGGTTGTTGTAACGGTAATTAAATTACCCGTATTAATATTGGTAGTATTATTGGTAGTAGTACGGATAATAAACCTTATTTTTATATTTTATATAAGTAGTCGGTGAAAAGGGATAGTAGTACCCTATTGCAGTTTTATCAAAAATAAAATAATTTAACTGTTTTGTGTAAAATTTGTGCAAATACATATAATCTTAAAATGTTGAAACGACGAATTTAATGTGTTACGTATCTATTGTTTTTTTTTTCTCATAATTTTTTGTCCCCTTTTCACCGACCGCGCTACTTTATTGTTTTTAGTTCAGTATGCATTGATCCTTTTATCTATTTGACAAATGATTCAGTTTTTACTGAATGCTTATTTTTATTTTTTGGTTAACGTTTAGTGGTTTACGTCTCCTATTTATTTCTAATATACACATTTCACATAACTTTTTTACGATATTGCTAGAACACCAATACTCAAAATATTTGTGTAGTTAAAAATAATATCAAATTGGACTAAAACCTTACGTATGGACGTTGAATATTTATTTAACAAAAAAATATTTTGGTGTACTGGTCGCAGTGAAGTGAAACTAATTTCGGAGGTAATTAGTATCCGAAGAACGTCATTTATTATCTGACGGTCGTACGAAAATGATAACCCCTGAGGGTTTTCAATTATAAAAATCGCATCCACTACGACGTAACATTAATAAAATATATGTAAACACGTTTATTGAAATGAAATGTTAATTTTAGAAATGGAATAAATATACTAATCAGTTATACTGCGAAAGTAAATTATTTTATAATGATAGGAAAAGGTTTTTTAGTTAAAGGTTTTTAAAGATAAAATACAATTTTTTCAATGTTCGTCAATGGTATATTAATTATTTTACTTAAAATGACATTTTGACAATAAATAAAATGGAGAAAATATTAAAAAGTTTACTTAGTCAATTTTAATATTAATTGAAAATTCTCTATTTCTGTATTCTTCTACAATATAAGTGCACATATCACGGGCAATATGTTTTATTTCAGAACAATTATTTACAAGAAATAAATATTTACATAAAAATTGCCTAGAAAATATATTTTATTCGCAATAAATGATTAAATCATAATAATTTTCAATTATTCAACTGAATCTATAAATAAATATAAATATTTATAAAAAATGCTTCAAAAGTTTAATTATACTCATATAATCAACCTTATTTTCTTAATTATTTCGCAAAATAATTAAATATACTCGTAATGCTTAATAGACATATTATTTTTAACATATATTTAGGATATAAGATTTTTATTATATTTAACTGAATTATTATTATTGTTTAATTATTATTTATTTATTTTTATAAATAATTTTGAAATTATAATGGTGCATTTAAATATGAAAAGAGTGACTACGAATTTTTCCTTTTTTTGGGGATATTCAGTGGCTTCATATAAAAATGCACCTTGCATATAATTTGGTTATATATTTATAAAATATAATTATATTTTGTCCATATTTACATAATATGAATAAATGTTGTTCATTTTACGTATGTTATTAATGAAATTGTTGAGAATATTTATTTAATTTGTGAATTGATATATTGAAATTTTATTATTCGGCTGGTATTGTATAGAAGCCGTTGATGTGTGTATGAAACATTATTGTATGTAAACGCAATGTAGATATTCGATGTAACTAGATGAATATACAAGGCTTCGTATGAGAAAAATGTTTTAATAAAATTGATATGTGAACATTTGTTTTTTTTTATTTATTTATATAATGCTTTCTACACTCATAGCCCCACATTAGCATTTCATCCTGTTTCGTGCAATGGGACACACATAGATGAATCATGAGCACACAGAATCAAAACAGAAACCTAAATCATCCAGATGTTTGACCAGAGATCGAACCTGGAACAATCTATACTTCAGACAGGTATTAAAATACTGGTAGGCGCCAAATGAAAATATGTTTAACTGTTGCTAATCTTTTAATTAAAAGTTACGTTAAACGAATAATAGCATTCAGATACTCAAAAAAAAATCCTTTCAATTGATACCCGTTTTATGAGGTTATAAAAATATTATCCGCCATGTTGAGGCGTCCGCCATATTGGATTTATGACAATATCACTAAAGTAATGCAGTATAATTCAAAACAAACGTGTAAGCAAAATTTTAGCTCAATCAGATTGGGGTCAACAGGTTTTAATGTCATATAATGTGACCCTCACATTCTAATAAACTTACCAGGTAAGCTTAATAAAATGTTATAAAAATGGTAGACGACGCTTCTAAACAATATTTTATAAGTTGTATTGAATATTTCATAGAATGGAAGTTCATTTTTATTCGAATGCGTCAGATGGTGGATCTTTGAAGAATGTCTTTCCAGCATAATGTACAATTATATTTCATTTCTTGGACATATTCTATAGTTTAGAGTACACTTACCAGTAGTTTAGCTGCAATAATAGTGTAGGCTGATTATAACATGAGAGGTTTTGTTATAAGACTGATTAGCAAAGGATGCTCGTCCAGTCCACCTGATGGTAAGTGGTTACTGCCTCCCATAGAAATCAGTAAGCAACTTCATATAAACCAGGAGTTCTATTTCAAGTTACAAATGCGTTGCTCCTTCTGAGAACTAGGATGATCGACTCAAATACAAGTGAGCCGGCAACTACACCCTGCCACCAAATCGCAAGAACTGCTCCACGCTAGAAATAGGTGCGACGGTATTACTGCCCCGGTGGAACTACACTGGTTCTACAACTTGGTATTGGCGGATTTATCTCAATTGTCAGAGTGATTCAAGCTTTATAATTTTTAAATATGGCGCTTTGGAATAGGATGATAATTTTATAAAAAAAACGTACTTTTAGTCGTTTTCTTTAATTTTTGTTACTTTCCGCGCTCATCTTATTTGTCTTTTTAAGTAATTATTTTTAAGCAGTTGCGTTTTTCAATAATTTATTTATTTATTTCTTACATGTTACGCAAAACAAACATTACAGATTTTATCCAATGCACTTATTTAGCTACAAAACATTTGAATAAACCTGCCAGCCGTGCTACGGAATACGGTAGGTGCAGAAAAAAATAAATC
>DWLI01004658.1:0-10682 GCA_018249915.1 Cecropterus dorantes dorantes
TATATTTTGTCTGAAGAATTTCATACAAAATATACAGTTACGATACCGCGCAAGTGATATTTAGTAACCTTTCAGGACAGACAAGCACTATATATTTTGTCTGAAGAATTCTCTTTTTTGAACTTGTTTAATTACTGCCATCTAATACACACTTACTCATATGAGTACTCGTACTAACGTAATAATATGGATCCTGAGTAAGAAAGAAATATATTATTGCTGTCGGATACTCGGATATATGTAATATTTAGTTATTATTCATCTATACTAGTTGTTATTCATCATTGACCTATTTGGCAACATGTCACAACTAAGGAAACAATAGGTCTCTATAACCATTTGCCCATATAAGCATGTGTGTTGACTCCAAGCCAAATACAACAATATAGAATCCTTATTTAAACTGACGATCCGTATGGCAGTTACCATGTCTGAAAAACAGCGGGTTCCCGATTCAGGGTATCTAGGGACAGATAACTGAAAGATGAATTTATATCCATCTTAACAAATACGTGTTTTTCATTGTTATGTTGAACCTGTTTTTCCTAACGAGGACAAACCTTCAAAAGATACCCGACGCCGTGGGAACGACGCCGGGTTATGTAAGGACTCCGAGATCTCTAACGGAACAAATGCCTCCGGGCGTGATGCATTTTTGAGGGTCCTTCCGATGGTCTTCTGGTATTTACGATGGCATGCAACCACACAAGCCGCTTCAAGACGGTTCGAGCTTTTTAAGACAGGCAGAGGATACCGTGGCCCTATTCTGGTTTCAGAACTTCAGGGACATACTATGTTGTACCTAAAGATTGCTTATCATATATCTACGTCCCACTGCTGGGCATGGGTCTTCTCTCAGAATTAGAGAGATTGAGGCCATAGTCTACCGCGCTGGCCAAGTGCGAATTGGTAGACTTCACACACCTTTGAGAACGCTTTTTTTTTCTTCAGAGAACTCTCAGGTATGCAGGTTTCCTCACGATGTTTTCCTTCACCGTAAAGCAGTGATAATTAGTTTCTAATACGCACATAATTTCAGAAAAATCAGTGGTGCGTGCCTGGGATTCGAACCTCAGTACCCTCGATAGAAAGGCCAAGTTTCAACCATTAGGCTATCACTGCTCGTAAGCTCGTAAACTAAAAAAATTTGTGAGTATATTATAATTATTTCGTCGTATACTGTTTTTGAAGTTTTTACGAAGTCTAAGTGGGATAACAGAACACGTTTTTTTGTTTCTACGATAAATCATTTCGCCAGGACGACCGTTATTTATTTTTAAGCCGTTATATTTTTATTGAATTGGAAATTATAGGGTTTCGGCTAATCTTGTTTTTTTTTAATTATTTTACAGGAAAAGTTTTTAAACTGTTTACAAAATTATGTTAATTATTTGTTAAAGCAAGATACTCGCGTAATTATTTCCGGGGATCCAGCTTTTTATAGAACCGATGTCGTTTTAATCACATATCGACTTATTTATATTGTATGTAAATATTGATCGCTCCCACGCAGTGTCGGTCTAGAATAGCATCATTTCCTCTCTAGATGTCTAGATATGAATAAGGGATTAAATTCAGGATATTAGTAGTAGTGGCTTCCTGCATTGTAATTAGCCAGCTGCGCTCACTGCGGCAACTAACACCCAAGCGATAGCACTAGTCTACAACTATTCAGCATCGAATGATCGGCTACGGTAGCTAATGACGGCGACAACCGGCGATTTTTGACGACGGTTACTGTCAACAACTGGCGACTACTAAGTCGTCGACCGTAGGCGCTGTTGGCTCATTGTCGTACGTGTGTTTCATCCATGTACGGACTTCATTAATTTCTTGAAGTACACTGTAATAAAAATTAATAAAAACATTTAAATAAACAATAGCCATCACGAGACGCCTGCAGATGTGAAACATTTTGTTCGTACAAGTAATATGCATTAAAGGCAAGATTGCGACTGGAACTAAACATATAGCATAATGTAAATAACGCCATCTATGAACAGTACCCCGCACTAAGTCAAACTAACACCGCAGCCCGCTTAGTTTTATTCGATACTTAATAGTCCTCACAACACCTGTGGGTGGTATTAGAAACGAGATCACAAGACATAAGAATGCAGCACTGCACAACACATGTTCTTTAGATACACGATTAGTATAATGGAGCCTATTGCATCTAAAAAGACAGACAAAAATTGTATAAGTTATATAAATATTATAGAATAATTTTAGTATCAATTCCTTGAACAATTTTTCGTTGCATATGTATATATTATCTGTATATAAAATATTTACAAAACAAGGCTAATAACGAGAGTCGTCAGTGTCATTAGACACGCAGCGTTACTTGACACCGCGCTGTCCGCTCTAGCACTCTCGGGCGACACTCGACTTGCCCACAGCTAAATACTGAGGTTGTTTGTTGGGTCTAGGAGAGTTTGCGAATACATTTAGGTAAGGAAAGTGTAGAAATAAATCACAATACTTTTATACTATTTTTATATGCAAACACTATCTACAGTGTTTATCGTTATTTTTTGCATATTTTTATAAATTTGCGACTAAATGATATTGTCTATGATGAAATGTTATTGATATGAATTAAATATTCATAGAATATTTAGAGTTCCTTCCTGATATCAAAAAAGTTATCAAAAATAAAAGTAAATACGACATACATACTTTCATATGAAAGTATTTATGTAGTATTTGGAGTAATTGGAGGATCTCAAAGGGCTGGATGGAAGGACTTTTTAAATCAGATCAGTGCCTCTTGTCGTGGAAATCTAAATAACTTGAAATTCACCACTTCAAGAGCACTAAATGCCATTTAATTGAGTCGTAAAAAGACGGGAAATGCAAAGAGCTTCTTGGAGCAAGAAGCTTTTTGATGTTAAGCGAAAGTCGTAAACTTTATTGACTAAATGCCACTCTTGTTTTAGCATTTAAACGCATTTTTTGCAAATTAACATCATCATGGGGTCATTGACGTTATTGTTCGATACTGGTAAGCCGATTTGGTTACACTCCTTAAAATTTTACCTTAATATTGTATAGTCGCACTATACGAAATATTATCGGCTTTGTGTCAAAAATAAGGTAGTAAATAGTTTTTTTTTATCAAATAAAGTAGCAAAGGAGCATGTAATCCCTGTGATGATGGTTACTACCGCCTATGGTTACTTGTTAACTTCATATAAAACAGGTGCTATCTGAAGTCCTCATCTGAAGGCCTCATATATAAGTAAACACCCTTCTACCGAAACGCAAGATTGCTTCATGCTAGAAATAAGGGTAGCGGCGCTACTTCCTCTGACAAACTACAGTAGTTGTACCACTTGGTAGAGTAGTAATTTAATTAAAACTAGCATTCGTCCGTCAACACATTATTGTCACAGTGCTGGGCACGGATCTTTTCTCAGATTGTGAAAGTTTTAGCCATAGTCCACCGCGCTGGCCAAGTGCGAATTGGTAGACTTCACACATCTTTAAGAACTTTTTAAAGAACTCGGATGGATAGGTTTCCTCACGATGTTTTTCTTCACCGTAAAGCAGTGATAAATAACTTCAAACTAAAAACTAGCTTAACTAAACTAAATATAAACTTACTTACTTAAACTTATTTAAGTAAAAGTAGCAAAGTAATACTGAGTAGAAAATTAATTATATTATAATTTATTTAATTTAAGAGTAGTTAGTTAAGTAAGTAACATTTAATATTATTTTACTTAAATTCATCAATTTCTTGAGATTTTTTGTCAAACTCTCTGCTAACGAGAATTTCAAAGTTAAATGCATCGTCTAAATTGGATCGCACTGAAACTAAGTTCTAAGTGCTTCTTAGAGTAAAAAGCTGATGTTGGTTGTTTATAAAAAAATGTAAACTTGGCTAGGATAGACATTTTTATTACCAAGTAATTTTCGAATATATGGTCATGTTTTCAGAACTTCTTTTTATTATTTCTTACCTTTTTTCTTTTATCGGATGGTTTTAAACTTACTACTTCTTATGTAACTTACATTTTCAGATTTAAAAGCGTAAATTGTCAAATCTGTGAAAACACAATTCAAGTGCTCCTTAAAGTAAGTGACGTTTCTAAAAGAGCATTCATTAGCACGATAGCACTTATTAAGTGGTACTTGTTGCTATTGCTTTCAACTTTTTGTTCAGTCTTCCTCAATTAAAGATTCTAATGCTAAACCATCGTTTAGATTACGTATTGAATAATATTTCGTTATAGACAAATGGAATATGGATAAAAACAAACAGTAGGAAAGATGACACAGGAGCGACAGTGAATGATTGTCATTTGGGCTATATTTGACCACTATCGGCGACGGTGCTTGACTTTGTGTTTTAGTTCCCTTATTCTATATTTACCTGTTTTATGATCATATTACGAACTCAGAATTGTTCTATGTTCTTGTGTATTCACTACATTTATAAAACATGTGCAATTTCCACAACAGACTATAGATTTAAGACAAAAGTAAATAAGTAAATTTCGAAATTGCTGTAATACAGTCGAAAAGTTGTAATTGCTAACAATAAAAGTAAAATACGTATTATATAAAAGAAGTAAAATACCATAGAAGCGTACCAAATTCCGCAGATTTGAAAAAAAACACGAATATATGAATAACACATACATACATAAGTACATAAATTTCTGTCGGACCTTTTTGTACGATATTAAACTCGTAGTATGTTTGTGTACAATGTAATTATAATAAAGTTGTTGTTATTACATGAAACATTAAACAGATTTGCAACGTTATCGAAATGTGTCATGGCTTAGTGACTCCCAAGTTGTATTTATGGACGAGCTTTTCTTGCAGCTTCGCTCTCTTGGGTCATGTACCACGTTAAAGGTATCTTATGTATTAATTCAGGCTATAACCTATCTATAATCTTTCCTTCCTTTCATCCAAATCCAACCAGTAGCTTTTGCGTAAAAGAGTAAGAAACATACCGTCAACCTATTATTGTCTCACTGCTGCGCACAGGTCTTCTTTTAGATTGAGAAAGTTAAAGGACATAGTCCACTGCGCTGGCCAAATGCGAATTGGTAGACTTCACACACCTTTGAGAACTTTTTAAAGAACTTTCAAGTGTGTTGGTTTCCTAACGATGTTTGCCTTCACCGTAAAGCAGTGATAATTAACTTCTAATACGCATTAAATTTTAGAAAAATCAGTGGTGCCTGGGATTCAAATCTCGGACCCTCGATTGAGAGACCGAGTTTCAACCATTCGGCTATCATTGTAACGAACATACATCCTCACAAACTTTCTCATTTCGTCCCAGAAAAAACAAACAGATATAGCGTAATATCGTAAAGCGATAGCGTATTATGTAGCCTACCTCAAAATGGGCTATTCAACACAAAATATTTTTTTCAATTTGAACCAGTAGATCCTGAGATTAGCGCGTTCAACCAAAGGTACAAAATCTACAGATTTATCATATTATAAGTAACCGTGATATTATATAGCCTATAACCTGCATCAATAAATGGACTATTCAACACAAAAATATTTTTTTCAATTCGAACCAGTAGATCCTGAAATTAGCGCGTTCAACCAAGCAAACAAACTGTTCTTCTTCTCTTTTTCTTCTTATTAGTAAAGATTATTATAGACAAGATTCCGTGACACGTCTTCATGTTTTGGTCTGAGGGTAAAGGTTTATGACGGTGAAATCTTAAACTCATATTAGCTAACGAGGCCCGAAGCTAAACACGAACGGGGTTAGCGTTACATGCTCTCATTTATTTCAAAATATTCCCGCGCACGCTTCGCACGCTTGAAAATAATGAACCCGCCATTCAAGCGGGAATAGCCACTGACACTATGATAAACAAGCAGAATAATACTTTAGCACATAGTTAGGCCTTTACGTTGCGCCCTTAGAATAAATTGCCCGAAATTTAAGGCAGGTAACACACAAACGATTTTTACTAAAGGCGTTGGCCAAATCATATCGTTTGCTTTACAAAATAAGCGCGGTTAAAACTAAATGGAATTGCTATCTGACAGTGTGTTTCGGGTTCAATCCCCGGGCAGACAGACATCTGAATAAAGAATTTAGATTTCTGTTCTAGGTCTGGGTGTTTGTGAATTCGTCTTTGTGTGGGTGCATCGCATCCATGACATAGGAGAAAATCTTAATGTAGGGCTGTGATTGTAAAAAGCATTATTTATTTAATTGTCTGCTGGTTTGTGTCACCATTTTTTCAATAATCTTCGTGTAACACTAATAATAATAATCTATATATTTATATTCAACTTTCTTAAACAACGTTTAAGTTTTGAATATTTTGTATCACAGCGATGTAGAATACAGTCGGGCGGGGTAGGTTCCAACATGGTCTACGCTTAGAAATAGCTTGTCCATACAAGATACGGTAAGATTCTATAATGTTATAAGCGGAATTGAGTAACGGTGGAAGGGTTTGGTTGCCGGCTCACTTCCATCTAAGGCGACCATCTCAGGGACAGCAACGCATCTGTGATCGACTTCAGATACAACGTTTGCTCTGTACGAAGATGATTACTGATGTCTATGAGCGGCAGCGACCATTTACCATCAGGTGGACTACATGCTCGTTTGGTTACCGGCTCACTTTCATCTGAGGCGACCATCTCAGGGGTAGCAACGCATCTGTGATTGATTTCAGATACAACCTTTGTTCCGTTTGAAGTTGCTTCCACATGTCTAAGGACTTACCATCCGGTGGATTACATACTCGCTTGCTATTTTAAACTTATACGAGTAAAAGAAAATGTTGAATGATCATATTTTTTATCATCAACGTCGTAAGTTATCAGCTTTACGATCGATTAGAAATTTATAAGTTAAGTATTTCGGGAAGGTAGCCGTTGAACTCCTAAAGTAATGCAAACTTACTACTTCCTGAAGTCTGAGAGTCTGGGAATGTCGTGTTGAATTGAGATACTTTAGTGCTTGCTACTTTTAGATAAAACTTATTTATGCCAAAAATTTTGGATTATTGACTTTGTTACTCAGCTAAAATTGCATTGCAATGTATTCTCCACATATGATCCAGATCTCCTCCGTAAACGGAAAGGGCACCGTCTCCATATGTGTGATATAGGAAAGTATATGTCCCGCTTCAGTTTCGTTATTTAAAATTCTTCCACAGAAAACAGTAATTTTAACAGAAAATCTTCACAGAGTAAATTGATAGAAATTGACGGATAATGTAGAATAGAAATGGATTATAAGATTGAATCATATCATAACATCGTTAAAATACCTTATTTTCTAAAAATAATCGACGAAATTGTAAAAGAAATCCACGAATCTAAAAACAGAATTGATTTCCAAAAGTCTTGATCCTAACAATCGTTCGCCAAATTGTCGAGTGGAAAAAGCAAACAGTAAAAAGAAAGCCTCGGCGAAACGGAATCCGTCTTCCTTTGTACCTCGACACCGAATAAAACTATCCCAGCTTCGTTAAAGTCTTCCTGTTTTCCTTTTGTCGGTGCCATAATTCTCTCTCGTTAATCAGGGCCGGAATATTTAAGCTGCGTTATAGTAAGCCGGGTTGGCCTCTGCAATCTTCAAGATTAATGAGGAATTTTGTTTTAATATAATCATCGACCCATTTCTGTTCTGCAGGGCCCGGGTCTGTCATAATAAGAGTTGTGGCCATAATTTAATGCGATGGTTAAGTGCTAATTGGTTAACTTTACATAAATTCGAGTCCTTCACTAAATAGTATAAAACAAAGTCGCTTACCGCTGTCTGTCTGTCCCTATAATGTTTATATATTTAAAACTACGCAACGGATATAAATGCGGATCCTTTTAATAGATAGTGTGTTTCAAGAGACAGGTTTATATGTAAGACATGCATAATATAGTATAGAGAAATTAATAATTTTAGAGGTTTCTATGCAATGTCGTAACTAAACACATTTATTGCGCTTGCAAACACTAGCTAAATCCTACGAGTTTAATCAAAATCATATTAAAATAAGCCATAAAGTAATCATAAAGTTTTTTTTTTCGTATATTTTTTAGTTATCAAACTTTTACCCATTATTTAATTTGGGGGCGATACGAAGTTCGCTGGGTCAGCTAGTTTTATTATAATAGACAGAATTCTGACAATAACTTTTGTAATTATGCTTTTCTTTACCTTTGAAACAAAGCTCGATAATCAGCAGTGCATATTTGAAATATTATCAGCGATAATATTTCAAATATGCACTGCGATGCATACCTTTGTACGCTCAAACGTTGAACCTAACGTGAGAAGCCGAATTTCAAACTATTACTTATCACTACTAGTAATTATGTTCAGTTTAATTATTTGTATTGACAGCATCTTGGTTGTTTCTTTGTTTATAAAGGGACTAGTTTCGTGTCAGAATGCTATAGGCACAAAATTGTTAATGATAAAATTTGATAAATACCTAGCAGGTTTTGTTAAAATTATAGTTTGGGCTATAGTTTAGGCCAATTTATTTGCGACCTAAGTTTTTGGTCATCAAATTGCAGAGACATCGGTGTCAAAGCTCACTTAGATTTGTCTACCTTTTTGGTCGTCAAGTTAGTTTTTTTTTAAATAAATGGGTGGCGAAATCGGCCGCGAGTGGCAAATTGCAGAGACATGTGTGTCAAAGCCTATTTAGATTTGGCAACCTTTTTGGTCGTCATTTAGATTTTTGGAACGAAATTCCTTATTGCGCGTTGTGAAAGGGGACGGAAAAAGTTAAGACCAAAAGTTGTAACGACACTTTTTGCTATAGCTGCTAGGGCGCGCACTGCAAGCCGTGCGGCCTGCGCGTGTTTCTCTGTCTGTCTCTCTCTCTCATAACTTCGTTCCATCTGGGTGTCCTATGACATCTCTCAAGTTTTTTTTTTCTTGAATGAGTGGGTGGCGAAATCTGCGCCGAGTGGCAAATTGCAGAGACGATGGTGTTAAAGCCTATTAAGATTTGGCGACCTCCTTGGTCGTCAATTTAGATTTTTTTTCTTAAATTGGTGGGTGGCGGAATCGGCCCCGAGTGGCAGGAAACCACGCTATGCCACTGTGTAAATAGTAAATAATAAAGTTATGACAAATCTAACGACCTAAACTAATCTTCTAGGTATGATAAATGAGTGCCTTGTGTCGTGTATTGTTTCTGGGTTGTCTTGGGATTTACAAAAGTGGAAATGAGACGCTAATTTCTTGTTTATAGCGCCGCTTTTCGTGTTTTCTCACTTTGGGAAACATTATGTCACTTTATTTAATGGTTGTAGTGTTGTCTCTAGGGAGGCCGTTGACCATTTCATGACTTGTTTCCTTTGTTATTATACTTTAAATATTAATAACGGACAATCTACTTAATACTGTACTGTTTTATCGTTTTATGAAAAGAATATGTTAAGTTAGGACCGATTTTCGTTTAGATATTCGGTAGTTTGTATCTGAAATCGCAGAATTTGGGACTTTCGAGCGGCGGCTTCTCGCAAATTAGTGTATAAGGCATTATGGTGATCCATGAACATATAAAAGCAATTTGCTTAAGTTATCTTTCTTTATATAAATGTCATACGTTTAATGATTTGACAATTACATTGCTGTGATACAAATTTCCATTGCTATTCTTAGAGTAATGTAAATTTGTAACCCCTACGTTCTGCTTTGTAAGGTGTGTTTCCTTTCAGAGACGTTCCGACTAAGTTGGAACGTCTTTGAAAGGAGGAGTAGGACTCAGGAGTAGTCAAAATTTTTTGGCCCATCTCAGGTAGAAAAAAAACCGTTTTGGGGTTAATATTCGACGACTTTGAGTGATAATGTCCACTTCCTATCAGATCAACCGTATTAACCTTACCTTCCTATCGGATCCTTAATTGATACTAGATTTGGAGTTAATTTTCGATGTCTTCGAGTTATAGTATCCACTTACTATCAGGACTTCCTGTTTGATACTCGAATTAAAAAGGAAATTAAAAAATAATAGTTATTGCTTTGAATTCATAATCATATCTTAACCCTGAAATATCAGTAATTGAAGTGTCAAAAATTGTTTCTTTCAGATTAAATACACAACAAGGAATTAATACAGAAATAGGAATAAAGGAAGTTATTTGATTGTCGCTTAAATCTGAACTCGATGTAACTGAGGGAGCTATCAGGTCACTTTATTTAATAATAGTCGTCCGTTGGAAGCTGCCGGCTATTTGCCACTTTGTGGCACTTCTTCGCAGACACAATCTGTCTTCTATTCTATCTATAGACAAGCTAAATTTGCTGTGCTTCGCCACGTGATAATAAATATAGGTTTTACTTACTAACCGTTACAGGTACATGAAAAGTGATAAGAAAAGTCCGGATAGAAAATTAAAAGTTAACCTCGTATATGCCACCAGAAATGGCTAAGCGTTCTCTTTTTATTTAAATCTATATACTAGCTATAGATAAAATGAATTTCGATATTTTTGTTATATTTTTTGAATTGAGGCACGTATCTCAAATTATAAAAAAATATATATCATTATCTTCATTTTTTAATAATAAATATTGGTTGAATTTGAAATACAGAGTATTATACAAATGGAAACCTCATTTGTATTGCAATGGAAGATCCAAGTCACCCAAATATTTGAATGTGTCTTGAGAAGCACTGAACGGATTTTATTGGGGTTTTTTTTAATTTTCTCTA
>DWLI01004659.1:0-10679 GCA_018249915.1 Cecropterus dorantes dorantes
CACTTGAAAAGCATTACAACCCATCTGACGCAGTCGGGTAATAATCGCCAACGTCAATATTATTGTTGTTACTTTATATATTGCAAAGATTTAAAAGGTTATTAGTCTATTCTCGTTCATTTAATTACATGCTTTTATCATGATTAAACCCTTAAGGGAATGAGTTTGAAAACTGTTTCTAAGTACTCGCCTGCTTATTTTAAAAACTCCGTTGCAAAATTATGTTTTTATATACCCAAGATGCCTCTGCTTGTTTTCGTCAAGTAGCCTGTAAATGTTTAATTGAGAAAATTGATTAATTTATTACTGATTGATTAAAGCTGAAGGCTCTAAAGATGGTAGTACTCTTTCTGGTTTGATTCCGGAGACATTAATGTCACACCTATGACAGTGATAGCGCTGCTGGGTTCTGCTTGAAGGGTGTGGTAAGGGAGCCATACTTAACCAAGTCGTTCCAACTTAGTCCTTAGCGGTAGCAAGGCATCTGTGGTCGGCCTCAGGTAAGACTTTGATCTGGGGTTCACTACAGATGTCCATGGGTGGCAGAGGAGATTTACCATCAGGTAGATTAAATGCGCGACTGCTTCTTCCTTTATTTAAAAACGCATTTTAATTTCCAAATTATTTATGATGCTCGCTTCTTATATTTTAAATATTATTACTTGACAAGTATTACGCTCTTATTGAATTCTTATGAAAATTCCTGAAAGTTTTTCCTCTAGAAAAATATTTTTAAGCAGGAAAACAAACTTACAGGAAACGAGTTTGGAGTTCCGTTGCCACCGTATTTCGTGTTGCAGATTTTTCAGTTTCTTTTCTTGTAAATAAGTCATTTTTTAATTTAAATACTGAGTTATTTTAGTAGGAAATAAAATAAGCTCGAAGCCAATAAGTATGGAATTTCATTAAGTGGCCGGTGTACCTGAAATCCAATATAAATTATTTTCGCTGGTAATAATTGGTTTTTGGGTACGAAACAACTTTGACAAAAAACGAATAAATAAATTGATAGAAAAAGTTTCGTACATAAACTAAATATATCAAAGAACACATTAATAGAAAATCTAATTACTTTGAAGTAATTAGTATTATTTCTTTTCATTAGAAATTAATATGGTAGAACCTAAATGGGCCAAGTGGGTCTTTATTTACTCATTATTAAAGTTAATTATTAATAAGGACTGTTGAGTATCTAACTGTCTATTTAGTAGGTAATATAGTATTGTTTCCATGGGATCTGAACCTCAAACCTTGCTTGGTAGGTCTTTTCGACGTCTTTGGCGGAGTAGTCACAATATTGATTTGAAATCCAAAAAGTACCGAAATCTGTTTCCAACCGGCCTAAATAATATTCATTTATTATGTGAAAATAACAAAATATGAATTAATAAATTTTACAATTATATTGATGTAAAATATAATACTTTTATGTATGTAGATAAAAAAAAAAAACAATTGGTCAAATGAAATAAAAAAATAATGAATTATGTCTAAATAATTAATTGAGTCTGTACGCAATCATTACGATGCCAATTCCAGAAGAAAATATTTTTCGTACAAAAACTCAGTACTCAGCTTAAAACCACATCAAACATGACCATCTGATATTCATACAACGTTTCCAAAAATAGCGTGCAGAAACTGAATATTTTATGCAAATGTAGTGCAGAACCCTTGAAAGTGCAGCGTGGGGCGAGCGACGTTTCGCTGGATGGATACTCAGTGAATTTTATGTTTCTCAGCTCGCTGATAATGCGAGGATGCATATTTCCCATCCCCCTGTATGCGCTGTACTTAGGGTTGTCACTGCTATTACGCTCGAGTTGAATTTATTGAATACTGCGCGGTGTTGCGGTGTTGGCTTGTTTAAAAATTGTTAACATTTTTATAAAGTGTGATTGAGTTTTTGTTTGTAAAACACAAAGTACAGTACAGTTGTTGCTTCGTGTTGTAATGCTTTTACTGTTATTGAAAGCGTTTAAAGTGGACCAATATTTTAATTACCAAAAAATTTAATTTTGTCGATTTTTCCTCTAAATTCAGTGATTTTCTTGGATGGCTTACACTTAATATTATTTTCCGTGGCATCGACTGATCAGACTGATAATTGAAATGATGTATTGTACAACTATGTTTATTGTAATTCGGCTAGTTGGTAGAACCAGTATCGTTTGTCCCGGAAGTTATCCAACAACAAACCTTTTTCTAGCTTTAAGCAGTTCATGCGTTTCATTCTCAGGATGTAGATGCTGGCTGACGTAAATTGGAGGCAACCAGTTCAGTACTCACCGTCAGGTAGAACCGCTATATAATGTGGAGTTACTGTGTGTGTGACCATTTACAATCAAGTGAAATGCATGTAGTTTGCCACTACGATTATTAAAAAGTTTAAGACCGTGTTACTGTATATTTATTTGAACATACATATCTTCGCTGCGTAGCGATATTTTACCATAGTATTTTCACAAGTACTTTACGAGTATTATAATTATATGAATAATCTTATGTAAATTTTAGTTTTATTGCTCATAACCCTCGAAACTGCAACGTAGGGAAAATGTTTCGCTTCATACTCAATAAATGTATCTCAGTTGGCTGATAATGCAATGATGCATATTTTGAATCCCCCTGTATGCGTTATGCTTTAGGGTTGTCATATTGCTATCATATTATACTTGAGTTGATGTTGTATGATATTGCGTACAATTCTATTTCCTTTGTCGTGGCTTCCTAGATTCATATTGCGAATTGTGCTTCCTTTGCTAGCAATATGTTCAGGATTTGTGTCGTTTATTGTAAAGTAGTTCGTTATTTTTTGTCGTTTAAAGATCGTTCTAAAATAAGATAATTTATTGGTAGTTTGGTAAAGGTAGATCTCCCGCTAGGTTAGGTGATTATACCTGAGGAGTGGCTGTGATCCGACCGTCACAGTTCGGAATTTGTAGAGGCAAGATGTTGGTAATACTTCGATAGCGTGATTCATAACACTAGTAGCGACATCTCTCGATGAGTTTGGAAATCGCTACTACAACATTTACTTACGTGGAACCGACCTAATATAGAGACAGGTGTCAGTTTTTTGGTTTGTCTGTGCATTCAAACAATAGCAATTTTCTATTAAAATGCGGAGCTATTTTTACCAAGTGAAACATTATCGAAATTTACAATACAAATTGTAGTATTTGTAATTTATTTTGCTTTTACTGACTTTTAAGCCATTTTAGTATCTTATTGGAAAAAAATTGCTTTCTTCCTCGTTATTGGGTTGTTGCTCATTGCTGAGCATTTTGATTGCGTCGTTCTTTTATTACTGAATATTCAAATATTACTAAAGGTTGTGCTTTCCCTGTTGTTATTTGGGTGTTTAGATTATTAGCAGATTTTCATGCTATGTCCCTAAAGTAGGCCAGATTTCGCTGATGGAGACGTTGGCCCTGGACGGTCCGAAAATTTTTGTCATAATTAGTGCAACATTCTAATAGGAAAACCTACTCAGTATCATGTTTTGTTTTTCATGTTTTCCCCATAACAAAGTTATTTTACATTATTTTTTTATTTTCAAAAAAAATGTTTCTTGGACATTAAGTAATAACCCTACAGCCTGCGCCGCTCGTATATTTGTCTCTATCAGGACGCGAGCCTCTACACTCTGAGTGTTTGCGCGGTTACAAATATTTTGAGACGAGCACATATTTTAGTTAACGTAACTTTGCGTTGCTAAGTAAAGTTGGGAAACTGCGAGGTTTGTACGGAAGTTAGTGTCGCGCCATAATGCTTATTATGCTTTAAATTGTATTATTTTTGTGTATACGAATTATTTTCCCTTCCTGTATCTATACGAAGTGCACAATCCTTATACTCTTTCAAAAATCTCGTTAAATCCTATTACCTTCAGCTCTAACTCTGTCATTATCCCTGTTGTGTGTATATATATATATATATCTTCTTTTATAACTCCTTTTCATCTTGTGCTGTCCTTTCTTCTTCTCCTATGAATTCATTGCTATCGTCATTCTGTTAATTTGCTTTAAAATTTACTTGTTGCACCTCACCTATTTCTATATCTATATACCTTAACTCCCTACCGTAAGGTTGCCTGGAAGAAATCGCTTTTTAGCGATAAGGCCGCCTTTTGTATTATTATTTAAATTTGTGTTTTTTTGTAATGTATACTTTCTGGGTACAATAAAGAGTATTATTATTATTATTAATTCTGTGGTCAAGGAACTCCCCGAGAGGTTTAGCTAGGTCGTTACGGAAACTATCTCACTAAATATTTGGCGATGGACGCTTATGTAAACACTCCTAATTGACGCCTACGGAAGCTCCGAGAAACTAATCGTGAACTACACTTAACCCGGCCATATTTTAAACTAGCTCCGTGAACAAATACAAACGAACGGAACTAACACAAAATGGCTTTATATAACAATGAGAATGTTATTAAACTTTCCCTGGTATTTATATTTGAACCTCGCCCGCGGATCCTCGCCACTCAAAGTCCGTTTAAATTTTTACATAGAAAATATTTCCGACATAAAAACTCTATAGTCTATGCCGCTTCCTAGAAATTTAATATTTTTTTGAATTATTGTCTTTAAAAATGATTCAGCTTTCCAAGAATAGCTTGTACTCAAAAGACTAAAGAATTTTATTTATATTTGATTTTTAAGTAGTTGACAAAAAATCTGATTTATTTTTCTGCAAATTGAAAGAAACAATGATCTTTATGTACTCATAATTTTCATTATTATTTAGTTCTTCACTTAGTCCAATCACATTGATGTAGGTCAATTAAAATGGTTAAATTTGTTTTTTTTTCATTATATAAATAGCACATAGATTAATTGTATAAACACACACTTTATAAATATGGTATACAGATAAAAAATAAACAAGATACCTACCTACTCCTTTACTTAATCAATTGTTACACGCGATCATAATTTTTACGATAAAGCCCTGTGATAAAATTTACGATACAATAAATAAATGTCTGGTGGTAGCGGGCAACAAAAGATAGTGTATGAGAAAAAATGTTCCGACGATCGTAAAACACAGAAAGTAAAATTTGGCAGCTTTGCCATTGTTGCTACTGTGCGCGAATACTAAATTCTGCCTGAAACATGGACAATTCTGTTCTAAAGCTTAAATCTTTCTACGCAATACTCTATTATAAAAAATATTTTAATTGCAAATGTCTTTCTAATTAATATCCTTCCAAAATTCGGTTATTTGTTTAAAACATCAATGTAAGATCTAATTTATAATTCTTTTTGGACTTCAAATTTTTAAATGTTTCGCTGTCAATATTTTTGATACAATACTACAAAATTCTTATTTTATTAGTACTGATTGAAAAATAACATTATTCAGGACTTGTAGGTTAGACAAAACTAACAAATTAAAAAAAAACATAATCTTATTTTATATTATTATTACACTTGTTAAAAATAACCAAACTATGATTTAAACATATTTATAATCTCACAAGTAGTATAAATATGTGAAGATAGAAAACAAAATTATTTAATTTCGACTAATTTGCAGTTTGTCAATTATTTCAACGCAATCATAAAATGTAAATGATCACCAGAATCCATTGCTTTGAGCAATTATTTGTGAAGACAAATAAATACGGAAACTTTTTCAATCATTCTCAATCAAATAATATCGAAAGGCTTCGAAGATGAGATGAATTCCGAAACTGTGTTTATAGGTCAACCGAATATCAACAAAGGGATCGGAGGGACGCTACGGGAAAGGGTGACGTCACACCCCATAACCCTCGAAACAAAGAGATCGTAGTCTATTCTAAATATGTAGCATTGTTTTACTTTACTGAGACCTTCTAGCAATGGCGTAGGCGGAGGTAAAGACCTCTATAAATTGTTATCTAACGATTCAAATTATCATTGTTATGATATTGTTAAAATTACGAAGAGTTTTCGTTCATTTGTTAGTTCTTCAATAAAGATCATATTTCGAAAATACACTTAATTCAGACAGGTATACCAATGATATCGAATAATAAACTGTTTACCTTCTATTTTAACCAGACTGCGTCAGAAAGAGGGTAATGTTTTAAAATAAAAATATTTTATTTTTTTACTACGTTTTCTCACCGTGTCCACCTGATAATATTTTATAACTTCTATCGACAAATATTCCTTGATTGTAGCACTTATTTGTCTCTTTTCATTTCATCTTTTATACGGTTTAGTTATTTCTTTTTGTAATAATATGTTTTATTTGCGATAGAAATTAAGTACAAAAAATCCTTCATATGTCGTTCACATGTGCTTGTATAGTAAATAGAATAGAGAACAGTTAAAAAGCCACTAAAAAAAAACAAAGATAGCATCTCAGTACAAAACAAAACAACATTGATTTGTATTTAAATAATAATTGAAACTGTACGAACAAGCCAAAGCCGTAACATGGAGCCATAGTATCTGAGCATCATAATTTAATCATTTATCAAGGAAAGTTGTTTTAATGTTCGCGTCGAATGAGATTTGAACCGATATCGCTAATTGGGCCGTCGGCCTAATGGTCTTGATGGTCCTTGCCAATTAAAGCTTATTGATGTCGCGCGCTGTAGATCTTCAGTCGACCCTCATCTCGTTTTAACCCCATCTCGCTTCCGTCCTAATAATTAATCAAGCAATTACGAAGATCCGCCAAACGCCTTCGATATTTTCGTTCAAATTCCCTCCAACCCACATTAGCTCAAATTAGCTAAACGATAAATAATCTCCAGAAACATGGATCTTTAAATCAATCTAAGAATTCCTCCAGATCGTTCTATACGAATATCTAAAGACAAAATAAATATAAGTTATTGAAATTTACATTTTGGCTTTAGAACTAATTAGTAGCATAAAATATTGTCATAGTATGTAATACTATCATTCGTATTTTTTATATGATCTTGAACTAGTAAACGAACATGCAGTCCTTCTGATGGTAAGTGGTTACTGCCGCCCATAGGCATTTTAACAGAGGTTCTATCTAAAATCTATAACAGATCCGTTGCTACTCCCGAGAATTAATATGCTCGCCTCATATATAAGTAAAACTTCCACCGAAACGCAAGAACTGCTTCACACCAGACATACTCGTAGGTGTGACGGGGGACCTTTCCCGGCGGACCTTTCAAACTACACTGGTCCTACCACCTTTAATTATTCATCTGTCCCTGTTATTACACTGTTTCGAATAATCGTATTGCATTCATCTAAGTCGTCTTATTATCTAAACACTTTTATAAATACACAAATTAACGTGTCGTTGTTATTTACGCTATGTTTATTATTCAACCCAGAAAGGTGTTAGAAAAAGTAACAATTACGAGCATTTATGATTGTACATAAGAGCGCATGATTACAATTAATAGACTGTTTCATACTCATATGATTTCCAGTGTCCCGCAATTTCACCTTCAAACATTAAGCATGTAACTTTAATTGCTTTCGATGGAGAAGATGGATTTTGATGAAAAAAAAATTAAATAATGAAGTTAAGGACAATACTTATATTTTAAATTCTAAATAAATTTTAGTAGTTAGATTCATACAATAAGACATTTATTTGTCTTGCATTAATTTTAGACATACAGACATTTTTTTATACAGACAGAAATATCTATGTTTCTATACTTAATAATTTAAATGGTCCTAATTTTTTTTACATAATATGAGATGTACAGACAGGCGGAATTGTCACTTATATTATAAGTATGGATTGTCAATAAATCTACGCGTAATTTGCCCTATCACGTCCACGAATTATAGGTTTAATGAAATTGCTCTCATATCTACCGATTTTTATCGGAACAAATTATGACGGATTCTTATTTCATTTAACAATCCGTGACTCGGGAACCGAAAGCCGAAACGCGCCGCGAATTCCTAATGCCATTTAACTTCTTACAACTTTATTGTTTACGATGTACTTGAAACTGTTGTTTGTTCGCGATGCTGGGGCTCTGAAAACGACGCGAATAATAATTTTTAAGGGTCTCATTCATGTCTCGCTGCAACTTTGAAAGCGTTTAGCATAAATTAAAATTGACTTCGAAACAATTATATTCAATTCGTCACGTGATACTTTTATAATTTTGTTCTAACTTCCTATACAACTACGTGTCCTGCCTGTCGCATGTAAAATATAAATATAACATTGGCTTATTTACGAATACTGGAGCCTAGTAGAACAAGTACTTTGGCTAGAAGACTTAAACTAAACGTTTATGTTTTTAACTTCTATAACTACTGAAAGAGTATCTCTAAAAAATATCCGAACACCCAGACCCAGAACAGAAAACTATATAATGTTATCCTATGTCTCTACCTGACTATAAATGGAACTCAGAACCATCAACGTGTTGCTCATATTAATTTATCATTCAACGTACATAAGTAACATTATACGAGTAGATTATTTTATCTTTTAAAGACTTTTATAGGCCCTGCAACCTGATGAACCTGATGTTAAGTAGCCACTTGTCGTTAATTTAATTCCCTAATTTTAATAATAAACTAAACAGATCTTCCTAACAATAAAAGTAGCTATTAACGGTACCCTAATTAAAAAAACATTAACATTAATATCCTACTTGTACTTTCTTCTATAATAGTCTCTAAATATAAGGAAATAAAACGTTCTCATGCAGAAACCACTCAAGAAATATCGTCCGAGATATAGAAATATTCGCACATCATTTTGCCTGGCCACAGACGGGGATAAAGATATAATGGACAGATCAACCACTTCTCTTTCTATTTTCCTCAAACTCGCAGTGGGAATCATTTTAGTTCCATCGTGTCTACGCGCCTACGCGTGTTGAGTACTGAATACCCTCCGATTTTGTACAATAGAAAGCCTCATTGTAAAGCACGTAGAAGCCGTTAGTTACAATCATGTTTCTAATATTATATCTACCTTTTATAGATAAAAATACA
Source organism: Cecropterus dorantes dorantes (assembly GCA_018249915.1). NCBI lineage: Eukaryota > Metazoa > Arthropoda > Insecta > Lepidoptera > Hesperiidae > Cecropterus > Cecropterus dorantes. Next base: position 8,967 of record DWLI01004659.1, read on the forward strand.
ATAGACATTTCTATGTTTCTCAAAATATTTATACGATTGATTATTGATTATCCAGAGTAGATGGATCACAAAAAGTGTAAAACCACAGCCATCGACATTACGCATTGTAAAAATTAAAATATGTTTACGAGTAAGAACAAAGTGTATGATAAATAATATGTAAAAGTAAAGTAAATTAAACTGTAAAAGAGATTTTAGAAAAGCCGTAGGGTTTCATACTTCGTTGATTAGATGAAGATAGGTAAGTCGTGATGATACGCAGGTCATAATTTTAAAACTTTAAACTCTAACACACTCTGAAATATTTACAAAGTTAAACTTTGCGCTTTGATAACAACTACAACGGTATCTGTTACATGCCATCTACCAGCTCACCAAGCCTAGGGCTAATTGTACTAGTTTACCTAACATGTCCAATAGACAATACAATACAATAATCAAAATCTACAAACATAAAAGCAATTTACAATCGTACAATTAAATAAAACATGTCACTCGTTTGCAGTATAAACTTATATGCTATGGAAACAAGTTACATTTTTCATTTAATTTAACAAATACGAGCATGAATGTACATCCATGGTACAGTACAACCACAGCAAAACCACAAAACTGCGGTTAGGCTGTTGCAACAGAACTATTGACTACTATATAAGCTACGTTGAGTGACTGACTGCAACTGTTTTATAGGTCAAATCTACCACGCATTCCGACAGTCGATTGAATCCTTTATACCACAATTTAGAAAGATGAACCAGTCACCAGACTGACTTGTAATGATTTCCGGGTTCGATCCCCGGCTAGCTAGATATCTGAATGATTTGGATATCCGTTCTGAAATTCAGACAGTCAGACAATAACAGACAAATACACATACATCAAACTCCGTGGCAACCATGACACAGAAAAACTAGATTTTTCTAATAAGTATAGAAAGCATTAAGCGTTGTAGACAAGACAGACAAGAATATCAAGATTAACATCAAAAGCCGAAGAAGAATACGAAAAACAAAATCGATTACATTGGGACTAACAAGACCTATTAATTAGATTAGGGCTAAGTTTTTAGTACAGTCAGGAAAGCGTCGAGATTTAAGCGATTTGGCCTCGAGCCGGCCGATGCAAAGCCGACGCTTGGCCACTTGCCACCGGCGATAAGCTTTCCTTCGTTTGAAGTTACATTACATGCTGACGAACGACTGGCGTAGCCAAGGCTCTGGTACTCACGTACCTACTTCACGTAAGTAGGATATATTTGTGCTGGATACACATATATGTATCGGATGTTTACATGTTTATGTTATAACAAATAAATAATGTTAAGTGCAAATGTACTCATTATTTCTAATAATATCTCTGCCAGTAGATCTGAGAATAGAGATTGAGCAATGTGTATCGTATCTTGCCAAACATGCCTTATGTTTAGGCAAATGTAAGCCAACATACTGGAGCTAGCCTTTTATTTCCCATATAATAAACAAGATGGTTAAAAAAAAGTTTTACAAAGAAAAAAGACAAACCCGCTGAGTTTCTTGCCGGATCTTCTCCGGTGGTAGTATAAGAAAAAATATTGTAAATGACAATTTGTAAGTGCCCGTAGGCCTATACAAAATAAAGACATTTCATTTCACATATGTAGGTAAGTAGTTTTTTACAATATAGAAGTAAAACACGATAATGGACTGGAGTCTATTCAAGTTTTCTAACTAATGG
>DWLI01004660.1:0-10679 GCA_018249915.1 Cecropterus dorantes dorantes
GCTACTCCCGAGAACTGAGATGGTCGCCTCATGTAAAAGGTGGTAAAACTATGAACACAACAGCGCATAACAGCGCTGTTGTGTTCTGGTCTGAAGGGTGTGGTAAAGGAGACACACTTTCCGAGGCATTCCATGTAAGTCCTCAGAGATAGCAACGCATATGTGGCTAACTTTAGGTGAGACTTTAATCTTATCTAGGGTTGATTACAGATGACAATGCAAATCATTGTCATACAATTTACACTTATTATGCATACAGATTTTTAATCCGGGACAAGAAATTAGGAAATTAAACTATCAAGATTATGTTACAGACAGACATCGGAACAGGTGGAAGTAAAATAAGTTTTTTTTATAGTATGGGACTAGCAAACAAGCATGCAATTCATCAGATGGTACGTAGCCACGGCTACCTATGGACATGACTGTGTAATCAACCAAACAAAAGATTAGACTTTTACCTTTGGTTTGTCATTAGTCTGAAGACTATAGTTCTAGCACCTTCCATATATTAAGATGGTATACGTAGGTAGTAGAATTATACAAAAGCAGTTTTACGGTTTGCATGGTTTTGGGACTCCTTAACCTTTTGGCCATGGTTTAAATACCAATGTGTTCTTTGTAGAAATTTACAAATATACGAGTATAAGAGGCTTTCATAATTTTATCAAAACACAAAGTTTACAAATAGACAGTAGATTACTGTCAATAGACGCAGTGGCGTAGCGTGGATTAGGAACAATTGTCGAAAATTGGGAACTAGTAGCGTGTATGGTATACACACGTGCACATTAGTGATGTGCCGAAGATCCGTATCCGTATCCGCAGATATCCGAGGCTTAAGAAAGATTCGTATCCGCTACTTTTTGGGTGGATCTCAAACGACTCTATATTTATTATTAATTCATAATTATTATTTATAAATTCTTTATATACACAAAATTCTAAATATACATAAGCGATTAGGTAGTAATGAAATAGTATTAAATTACATGTTGTTTATTAATATCACATATTTAGCTCATATTGCAAAATGAAAATTGAGAGTCCAATACGTATCCGTATCTGGGGATCTAGACACCAGTGATCCGTATTCGTATCCGTATCCGCGGATCTATAATTTAGACGATCCGGCACATCTCTAGTAACCATACTGGCTATTTGAGTCACAAACATTTATGTGAATGTCTGTGCACAAGTCGAACAGAATAGTTAGATAAATAAAGATATTTTTTTTACAAATGTAAGTTACTGCAAGCGTCACAAGACCATCACGAAAAGCACTAAAATCATCACCATAACCACCGACTAAAACACAACCAGCTTCATCACCACCACTGACCCCAGCACCATCACCTCCAGCATAACCGCGGCCAATACCACCAACTCCATTCTTAACACTCCCACCAAGCACCACCCATGCACCATCACTTTCACAACAAAACATTAGTCACATAGACAAAATGTTGAATAGTGTCCGAACATTCCTAAGAACTCTTGACTCCTCCAATCCCCAACCGTATTATTTTAGTTTCTAGTTTTTTTTATATAATATAGATATAGAAGTAGCAAACAGATGTTGAGTCACCGCTGCCCTTCATTAAAATCTGTAATCAACCCAAGATAAGATTAGAGTCTTACCTCAGGTTGACCACAGATGCATTGCTGCCTGGGTGCACTAAGTTAGAGTGTCTCTGATATTGATTATTGTGTTCCCTTACCACACGCTCCAAACCAAAATATCTCTGTTTTTACCAGTGAAAAGAGGGAATAAGCGATGATGTCTCGAGAGAGTAGAGATATTATATAATAGAATAGATAAATAGTACAAAACATGTACTGGTTGCATGGATTGCGCCTCTGTACCCTATGGTCTTGATACGATCCCAGTCTGTCCATTCGAAGTTGTCGATAAATATATAGAATGCTTTCGTGACGTTATCAACACATCATGTCCTCTAACGACGTTCTACGAGAATAACAATTGGACAAAATAATTGTCGTCTAACACACAAACACACATACACACACAGTAGTTTGGTATCCATGCAACTTGTCAGTAAAACGTGCTGCACAGAGGCGTAAATTGAGTTTCCTCATGATAATCACGTTATATCCTACGAAAAAGACGAGTTTGCTGCCCAGCACAACTTGCCTCATAACCCCCGGCACGTTACTTGTTCGAATGAATAAAAATGGGCTTAATGTTCCTCCTAGTAAAAGACCTGCCCAACAAACGATCAGTAGTGAATTGATATCAAACATTTTGTTTTTCTCTAATTTCGATACAAAGATAAATCACGAGTAGTTAAGCCCACCTGTGCTAATGATTTCCATAATCAATAAAGTAAGAAAAAATAATCTATAAGTAGTTTGATAAGATCTTATATTTATTCCAATTAATCAATTTACAACTGCTAGCTTCTACACGCAACTTTGCTTGAATCATTTTATAATTTTTGTAACAAAAAGTACAGGCACGCATAAAGTAATTTTTGAACTCAATTTTATTTGAATTACGACTTATAACGACGTATAAATTCTTGTACGTGTACGTGTAGGTTATATATAAATGTACACTTCTTTTTTTAATGAATAATTTTCAAGACTCTGATCTTTTATGATTTTCATTGCAAATGGGGCAGGAGGACAAGTAGAATCACACTCTAATCCTGTTTAAAGTTAACCATAGACATTTATAGGTGATAATTCCCATCTAGCAGATTGACTACCCGCGTTTTTAAAGTAAAAAAAATAATAATCATAGTTTATGATTCTCTAACTTGATTTTAGTATTACAGTACAGGAATCACTTACTTATGTCTCGATAAACGTAATAAGTGTTTGTATTACCTGTCCATACAGGAACGCCCGGCAGTTTATTATACAACTTTCCATTTAAGTACAAACGAGATCCGTTCAGCATTTACACATAAGTACCTCTGGCATCAGTGATCAAGATAAGTGGTCTTTAGCGACATAATTACCCCCAGAATAAATAATCTACTTTTAACTTTTAATCTACAGATTTTGTATAACACTGAGATATCATCTGAATCCATTGATAAAATGAAACAATAAATAGAACAAAAAAAGCGACACAGGAACATTGAGATTCGGGTTCTCACAATGAAGTACCTCGTGGGCTTGCTTTGCCTAGTAGCTTGTGAGTATTTTCTTTTTATTTTTGATTTTATCATCCTTAATATGTTAAAAGCGGACGAAACCTCGCAGCTGATATATCGTCAACCCATTATAGGCGCTGGGCACGGTTTTTCTCTCAGAAAGAGAGAGTTTTAGGCCAGAGTTCGCCGCACTGGCCAAGTAGGAATTGGTAGATTTCACTCTCAGGTTTGTAGGTTTCCTCGCGATGTCCTCGCGATCCTCAAAACCGTAAAGTAGTGATGGCTATTTTCTAAAACGCACATCATTTTATGAATCAGTAACCTGCCTGAGATTCAAACTTAAGACCTTCGATTGAGAGACCGAATTTCAATCATTAAGTGATCGCTGCTCCAGTTCGCAGATGATATACTCGTATATATGAACATATTAAAATTTTTGGGATATTCATGCGCACTTTGTTGTTCAGAAGGGATGTTTAGCTATAAGTCCTGGCTGTTATCATTGATAGCAGTGGTTAAAAACCGATAGGGAGCGCTATGGGTGATTTTAACGAATTGGAGATAAGTTGGCTACTAATCTGTACTCGGTCCAACCATCAATATTGGAGCAGCATGATATAGCATGCTCCAGGTCTTCTCCTGGAGAAAGGGAAAGGAAAAAGCTGCCCTGCACCGAAACATTAATGAGGTTGGTTGTATTTCATCAATAATATTTTTTACAGCATGCGCTGGTAGTGCTATTCCCTTAGTGCCAGGGGATAACAGCCACTATGTGGAAGGTGAGAGCCGCTATATTTGGATGCCCGATGGTGAGGGAGTGCCCCACCTAGTTGATTTACATGAGCCAGTTGACGAGGCGCTTCTGAACAGCAGGAATGGTGCAAACAACCAATACTGGCTTTTCACCAGGTAAATATTAAAATTTCTAAGAGGGTTCTGTAGTTCTTACAGATCTTACTTTTAAGTTTTAGTTCGTTACTTTTTAGTGTCTTTTCGAAATATACCTAGTCTTGTTGTTCACGTGTTCAGCAAATAAATTCGTTCTTTAAAAAAAATTAGAACTTCTGGCAAAAGTGAAAACAATAAAAAAATATATGATGTATACCAACAACGCACGGAGATATGTCTATGTACTTATATACACAGTATACATATTGCTTGTTGAAAGCGTTCCGTGACAATGACGTGACTTCCTTGATTTCTGTTCACCCAAAAAGTGCTCAGTGCTAAAAAGGTTTTAACTTCAAAATATTACTTCTTAACCTTTATTATCATCTCCAATCCCCTTACCATGATGTTTGTTTTCAGAAATAATCCAAACAGTGCTCAAGTAATTGTGAACGGCAATGCCAATACTATCTGGAGCTCGAACTACCGCGCCGCCCGGCCCCTTAAGGTTATTGTCCACGGATGGAACAACAATGGAAACACTGCGATGAACCCACTCATAACATCGGCTTTCCTCGCTGTTCTCGATGCCAACGTCATCGTCGTCGACTGGCGTGCTCTAGCTAACAGCAACTATAATACTGCAGTGGCCGGTGTACCTAGCGTTGGCCAACATTTGGGCAACTTCCTCGTTTGGCTAATCAACACAGCTGGTGGAAATTGGAATCAGGTCCACTTGGTCGGCTTCAGTTTGGGAGCACACGTTGTAGGAAACGCTGGACGAACCGCTGGCGGCCGACCTGCTCGAGTTACTGGTAAGGTTGCAATATTATCAAGCTACTAAATGTCAATCGTTAAGGAGACAAGACGTGAGATTTGAACTTAACATTCTTCTTGAATATTTTTATTATAATTACTTACTTTTCTCCTTTATTAGTAATCAACATAAATACAGTCTTAGCTGTAATAAGAATCTTTAATAAGCTGAACTAAATAACTCATAATTCCTCAAAAAATAATAATATGAACAAATGTATAAGCCGCCTTACTGATTTAAAAAGTCACGGGAAACCTATAATGTACGTATATACTAGAGGAGTTCTTCTTGAGGTTGGGCAAAGATGCGAGGTTACCTTTGAAAACTAACTTGAAAATGTACTCTTCTTTAACGCAAGCTGTTAAATTCCTTACACACTCTTCTAACACAACACTTTTACCTTACTGTTCGTTATAAGGTCAAGATTCTCAGCAATCTGTACTATTTTCTTACGTTTCAAGGTTTGGACCCCGCCGGACCGCAATGGGGTGGCAACTCAAACGCCTTGAACCCCAATGCTGGTCAATACGTTGAGTCCATTCACACCGACGGTCGCTTACTCGGTATCATGGACCCTATTTCCGATGCGGACTTCTACCCCAATGGTGGCAGGAACCCCCAGCCTGGTTGCTTAATCAGCACATGCTCTCACGGAAGAGCCACAGAACTCTTTGCATCCACCGTCCAGTTCAACCGCCACGTCGGCAGACGCTGTAACAATATTTGGGAGGCGGAACTTAGTTCCTGCACTGGAGCTAATCTCAACATGGGCAACAGTATCGTTGGAAAGCGAGGGTATGTTATCCATTCTAACAGAAAACATCGATAACTTTCTAAAATGATTGTCTCGTCACCTTAATTGTATATTTATAATCGTTTATTTAATTTCACTTATATCGCTCGAGTGTCCATCGATTCAGTAATCGATTTTAAACATACTTTCGATAATATAATTATTATGTCGATAAACAATTCTGTCAAATGTCAAATAAAACGTCCCATGTCAAAAGCTCATTTGAACAATTAATCGTTATCTATACTAATATTATAAAGCAGAAGGTTCTGTTTGTTTGGTTGAACGCGCTAATCTCAGGAACTACTGGTTCGAATTGACGAAATATTTTTCTGTTGAATAATCCATTTATCGGGGAAGCCGACCACGGAGTTCCGGTAGTAACCGCGGAGCACTGCTAAAATATGGATTATTTTTTTGATATTTAGAAAAATCACGTTTGACTTAATCAACTATTCTATACTAGCTTTTAGCCCGCGGCTCCACCCGCTTTGTTCACTCACTACATTAAACAGTATCATATAGGTTAATACCTTTCAGTCAAATCGGATCAGTAGTGATTACGTGAAACAGTAATAAACATACATTCTCACAAGGTTTCGCTTTTATAACATTAGTAGATATATAGTATGATATTGCATAATTTATATGTATTTTTCACCTACTTAAACTATAATGTATTTTTTTGCAGAACCGGTCTCTATGGCCTAATTACTGGACGCACTTGGCCTTTTTAAACAACCGATAACAATTACGTGGCTATCTCAATTAAATAATTAAAACATTAATATCGTTTTCTTATCCTACCTGTTTGAATTTTTCGTATTAATAAATTTCATAGAAAAAGAGAGTGAACAATTCGTAAAGTAAATACTATTAAATACTAACAAAAAATCTAATACGCTGTTAATTTGAAGCTATTTTAAGCTTTTATATTAACTTGACAAGGTAAGCTTACTCAAGGTAAGCTATGAAATAGTATTATAGAAAAGTGGTTTAAAGCCTTAGATTTATCTCTTACATATGGTAAATCACAGATGCGATGCCATTTCTGAGGACTAATTTAGAACGCCTCCGATAAGTATGTCTTCGTTAGCACACTCTTCTAACCAGGCCACAGGAAATCTTAATACAGATCTACCATGTTTATTTGGCTGGATTGGGACCCGTTTTCATATATAGGGATTAGGTACTTGGCAGGCCATACATATACATACATACGAGTAAGTAACGCAGAAAGTATGACAGCAAATTTCTCTGAACTTTCTCTGAACTTCGCTAAATTAATATTTTTGTAACACACTCATTCACAGAACGCGCGGCCTAACCCACATAGCAATATGGAACGTTTCACGGAAACGTTCCATATTGCTATGTGGATTGCTCCATCTATTTACGTAGTCTCTGCTAATCTGCAGTGATTACGGATAACGTAGGAAATAATGTGCATTTTTAACATAGACCACTTTAAAAATAAAATTATCATTAAAACCACCAGCCAGCAAGCTACCAACACCAACTAGCTAGCTCTGCTCGTTTATTCGCTAACCGCTAACACCAATAGATAATGGCGGACTATCGGCAACGGCTGCTTTTTGCAACTCATCAAGAGATGGCGCCACTAGTATTCTGAATCAGGTTATAAAGCATTCTTGACATTCTGCATACAATTATCGGAACACGCTCGCTCACCAGTAAATCAAAAGTCGTCGTTATTGACCCGAAAAACGGACAACCGCAGTTTTTAAATGAGTTAGTATTTTATACCAATGGCATAAAAAACTAGACATAGGATCATTTGGATAACATTCAATAATATCTTGGACCTTATCGAAATCCAAACTGGCCTTAAAATCATCTATCCTAATTGCCACGCGAACTTTTATCCCAATGATAGCAAAAACCTTAAGTACTTACGTAACTTCTATTATAAATATTCTAAGTCGTAAAAATCTATGTTTTGTAAACAAAAACCGAATTTGTAACAATTTTGTAAAGAATATTTATTGCTGTTTATGTTTAGCCAGGCGTTAACAACTTGTAGTTTATGAATTGTTAGCGTAAGTCGATTCATACCGCCGAAGTTCGAAATTGAAGTCGACTTCTTCCTTTTAGGAAATGAAGTGTGCAATAAAAAGTGAAACTAAATAGTAGTAGTATCAGTTTTGTTGGAGTCAATTCGCAAGACTGTTTGGAGACACAAAAGTTTTAGAGCTCTTCCCTCGAGAAATGCCTATCATTTAATACAAACAAAATCTGATTTTGCCGTCAAGTCTTGGTACCCGAAGTCATGTCTCTGCTTCTTTCCTGACGCTATGCCACTGACTTTAGGTGATTAGTTTGGTTGTTCTGTTACAATTTAGATAGGATTGCACGATATTACATGAAATTTTTTTTAGCCAACATTATAATATTTTAGCAGAGCCTGCCATAATTGAAAGCGCATACACACACGACGACGTTAGCTCACATATAAATAAAATGATGAATAAATAAAACGATACGGAATATAGCTAATTAAAATTTGACACAGCGTGAAGCTACAATTTCACAATGAAATTTAAAAACACCTGAAACCTTTAGATTCTAAATTTAAAAATGCGAGTTACTTAAAATACACGACTGGCACTTTGCAAAATAATTATCTATCAGATTGTGCAAAAAATAATATAGGTTGACTGCGTGTTAAGTTTAGTTTAAATAGTAAGAGGACGCAAAAATAAAATACTTTATGTACAGCATTTTTTAAAAGTACTTTTAGTAGTTGAAAAATATTGTTAATTAATTAGACGTCGTAAACCCATAATTGTCCCACGGCATGGGTTCTCTCTCAAATTAAGAGAGTTTCCAACCATACTATAGTACACTGGACTGGCGAAGTGTGATTTTTTGACAACTTTTTAATAACTCTCAGGCGTGTAGGATTTTATAAAGCAATGTTATTTTTTTAATAAGCACATAATTTTAGAATAATCGGCGGCTAGGATTCGAATCTCGGACATTTCTACCATTTGGCTATCACTGCACTAAAATTAGTTAATAATTAACACAAGCTCATTTTTAATTTTATGTATAATCGTATAGATCTTGATGGACCTTATTTTATGTTACGTCAACATAATGTGATGGGACGATTGAGCCCTCCGACCCTCCTTCTGACGCTGTCGGGTAAAAAGAGTTTTAAAGCAAGTTGTTCTTATTATTTAGTAAATTCTACTATTTTACTCATCTACTATATTACTAAAGGTAATATAATAACAGCCAAGTCACATGAATCTGTGTTGTGTTTGAAGGGCGTGGTAAGAGAGACTTAGGAGACGTTCCACCTCTGTCCATAGGTGTAGTAATACATCTGTCACTGGTCTCAGCTGGTTAGACTTACGTCAGCAAACAAGAACGCCGTCCACCTCATGGTAACTGACCACGGTCACCTATGGACGCGTTAATTAACCCCAGATAAGATTAGCACCTTACCCAAGATCAGCCACAGGTGCCTCGATTAATTATGAGTCCCTTACCACACCTTTTAAACCTGAACAAATAAATATAATTATTGAATTGAAGAACACAGCAATGCTTAACAGTGTTATTTATTATAGGATGTAATGAAAACTACCTATTATAAGATGTAATGATCATTTACCTTTTAATTAATCTTGAATTTGATCAGCTATAATTAATTGACATTTAGCAGTGCTGTTGATAAAATTTGTAAAAAAAATATGGAATTATTTTTTGTTACGTTTGAATTATCGTTTACATATTTTTAATATATATTTTTAAATACATTTTTCCTAACTGGGTCTTTTTGGTAAATGTTAAGATTTTTATCTAAGTTTTTCAAAAATTCTTTGTCCTACAAAAGGTATGGTTTTATCAAACTGTCCCCTCTTTCCAACATAAGGACCAAAATTCCAAAGAGATCATGAAAAATGATTAATATCCATCAGGTTTATTTTTCTGTTACTTTTATACTTTTAAGTGTTTGATAAGTGTAGTAAGTATCTTCCCCTATTTCCAACATGTGTCAATAAAGAGATCATAAATATTTAAATAAGTGTTTGATAAGTGTAATAAGTTTCTACCCACTAAAAGCAGTTTTTTGCCCTGCTGTGTTTTGGTCTGAAGGAGGAAGTTAGGTATGTAGGTATAAATTTCTAGGTACAATGTGCAATGTTTCTCAGTATTAAAACAGGATACACCATTTTATCTTCTAATTTGATTTCGATATCTAAAGATTAATTAATTGTATGTACACTTTAATTATTTAATTAAAACTTGATTACAACTTAAATTCCGATAATGGAAAGAGTAGGTACATTACAAAGCAATATGCTTCAAAGTACTTTATTTTATAATTTACTTTAGTCCAAGCTTGTTGCATTTATTATTATTATAATATTGCTTATTTCCACAGTTCTGTCTGCTTCGATTACGTTTACCATAATAATGAGTATCCCATATGTTAATTTCGAGCATAAACTGTGCGCCAAAGTTCAGCGAAATCCGTCCAGTAGATTTGCATAAATAATTAACAAACACACATACACAAACCTCACAAACTTTTGCATTTAAAATATTAATCAGATAATAATTTATTCAATTTTACCCATTTTAGGAGCTTGTGTTACCATAAAGTTAGTAATGATTTAAGTGTTATAATGTATACTTTTTTTTAACTATTTACTTGGTTTTATTTGGTCGTCAAAAAAACCCCTTCTCTCTCATTTTAGGCGCATTATTGAAAAGAACATAGCCTATGTTATTTAAATAATTTAGACGACCAACGACATCTCATACTCGTATGTTAAAATCCCATTGGGTACGGCCCAAGCAGTATAACGGATTTTATTGTGTGCCATAAAATTAGATAGATAGATAAAACATTTATTTCATAGCTCAAAACACAATACAAAAAATATATATAAAACATTGATACATAGACAGAATAAGTTACTTACACTAAACTTAGGGAGACACAGCGTCCCCGCTAAACACAAATAAATAATGATAATAATAAAAAGTAAAGTTATCATAATTGTTATAAATCTAATTT
>DWLI01004661.1:0-10678 GCA_018249915.1 Cecropterus dorantes dorantes
AAGTTACTTACAGATGTCCATGGGCGGCAGTGACCACTTACCATCAGGTGGACTGCATGCGCGTTTGCTACTTCAATGTTATAAAAAAAAATGGTAACCGAACGTCAAGCGAAGTTAGTATCTGCTTATTGTAAATTACGCATAAATATAAACTGCATACACATTATACACACACACTTCCCTGCCCTCTCCTTTAACAAAGCTAGGTGCTCAATGATAGTCTAAGTGCACAAACAGTATCATGACCAAGGGTTACCAGCTAATCGTCCATCGAAATCGGGGCTGGTGGCGACCTTGAGGCCGGGGTGCGGCATCAGGAAGCACGCGATCTCGGCGAAACACGACGTTATGTGTTTCCTTAGCGATTGCAACTCTGGGTGCTGTTTGTCTGACACCTGAAAAAATATACGTTTTTGAATCTTAGAAGTTTAAAATAGAAAACGAGTATGTAGTCTACTTAATGGTAAGTGGCCACTCCTGTTTATGGATATCTGTAATCAGCTCTGAATTAGGTCAAGTCTAATATAAGGTTGACCACAAATGCATTGCTACATGAGGACTAACTTGGAACGTCCCCCATCTTAGTTACAACAACATTCAGATCAGAACACAGCGTTTAAAACTATTTTTATTAAGCCGAAATAGTTGTGGCGATGTGCATCCCAAGACTCAAGAGTTATTCCTTTCCTTGCAACCAATTGTATATCTTAACACATTCATAAGTCTCAATTGACTATAGTAGGCACATGAGTTAACTTACATTTGCAGTATGGAGACAAAAGAATGCGAAAGTATAGGCACTTACAGTAAGACCACTCAACTATTAAGAGTAAAAAAGCTAAAATGCACTTTGCTCGCCAACTTTACGAGCGCGGTCGTTATGTTTGCGGTTGAGACGTCACTGATGACGTCATTGTTTACGTCCGCGCCGCGTTTGGCCGATCTACTTTAATATTTCGGTCAAGTTGAACTCACTTCAGTTTACATTTCAGTTACTAATGTGTTATTGAGATTTAATTTTCTGTTGTATTTTTTTGGGAGCGGATCAAGAATTGTATAAAAAAAATCAAACAATAAGTGTAGGCGGGTTACAGCTATACGAACAAAAAAATGTACATGAGCAAGAAATAAAACTTTTACGAAATTAAAATATGATAAAATTATTAGTGATGTACCCATCATTTATGATAATTTTTGTTATGATATGTAGATACGTAGTATACGATATAGGTACGTTATTGGATTAGTTTCGAATCGGATCGTATCATATCTATTCATTGATAATTAAACCTTATTATCGTAACGTAACGCTCCAGCGTAACCATTCTCGTTACAAATTAAACGTAAAGATTTTTTTTAATAATTGTAAAGTTGAGCATACCTTCAATCGTCGCGCCAGAATGGTCTGCCCGCCCTCCGCGCCGTAGGGCGCCTCGTACGGGAAGCTCCAGTCGCGGACCACGAACTGTAGCCTCTGGAAGGGCGTTCGCCCTCCGTCTTCCAAAGCGAGCCGTCCGTATTCCGTGAACAGCTGGAAAATTTTTAGTGTACATACTTTAGTACAATTTGAATATCAAAATCTAAACATTTTTGATTGAAAATAGTCTTATTTTTAAAAAGTTCTGTTTTCACTTATGTTTATTAGTAGTTTTAATGGTAAATAGTGGCCAGGACACATTTATTTTTAATATCAATTTAAAGGTAAACGTTCACAACGTCGTCTGATGTTCTGATTTTAAGCACATTACTAAAAGGAAAATAACCATTAAATAGTCACATATAGTTCGTACCTTTGAATAATACAAAAGTTTAAAATGTTTTAGTATAACCCTCTTTATGTCCTACCGTGGGTATGAACGTGTATAATGGAGTGGGAAGTTAGGCATCTTACTCCCTCCTCCTCTTTTAGTATGAGGTGAAATTTCATACTATACCTGGTGTAATCGATTTTTTTCACCAACCGCTTCCGTTAGACTCACCTCGATAACAAAGCTATAGATTCACCTATGAGTACTGAGAGCGAGTCTCACCATTTAGGGGTAACCCCAGGGGTAGGGGGTGTCCCCACCACATTGCTCCAATGCATTTTGGTGCACGGATAAATATCGTCGCTTATATAATAATACCGCGCAAGTGATATTTGGTAAATTTTCCTTAGAGATAAGAAACTGTATTTGTTGTCTGAAGAATTTCATACAAAACATACAGTTACAATACCTCACAAGTGATATTTAGTAACTTTTCAGTAGATTCTAAAATCTGTATATTTTTTGTCCGAAGAATTTCATACAAAATACAGTATTTTCGGGCTCTCCTGAGAATTCACCATATATCACTTGGTATTGTTATATAAGCGATGATATTCGTATACGTTTATGATTTTAGGCTAATATTATCAAGGAATTGGTATACTTTAATATGTAACGGGTACTCACGATATGCGCTTTTTATTTCTTTGCTTATTTACATAGTTGTGTCTTAGCGGTTAGTACCTGTAAGTGTTGCAAGTCGTCCTCCTGTATGTTCTGGGAGAGGTTGTATATCTGTACGGAGGAGAGCATTGTGGAGAGTGCGAAGACGGTCGCGCAGTCGCGCACCGTGGACTCGCTGTCGAACGCGCCTTGCGTGTCCAGCAGGATTATTGCCACCTGGAATGTACGGGAAACTTTCTATGTACTTAATGTATGGGAAGTATTGATCATGTAGCAAACTTTTAATCAAATGCTGATTGAACAAAAGCTAGATATTTTTTTTGCATTTGTAGTCAAATGAGAGCAAATGAAATTTTGCTTACGGAAGCCTTTACTGACATTGTGGTAAGTTACAATATTGTTTTTACACTACCACCGGATCCGGGATGTGTTCCGAAAAAAATTAAGAGTTTAGGAAGACTTGGGTATTTTTATTTAAATAGCTGAATAAGGCACGGCGGTAGAATAATTATAATTCAATCGGGGAGTTAGAACCGTCATACTTATATCAAGCGTGAAACAGTTCTTGCGCTTCGGTCAAAGGCTGTGCTGTCCGACACATATTCAAATAAGGCGACATTGCCTAATTACTTAATTTAAGTGAAGTTCCTCGCAATTTTAAATGGTTTCTTGCGGAAAAAATCCAAATCTCCCTTCTACGTGAGATTGAATGAGATCGCATGCCCCTTAAACTTATCACGTAATTAATGAATGCCCAATTTGTTACTCCAATCTTATAAATTGACAATAAGGGTTACAATTATTAAACTCCAATGCCGCAGCATAAACAACAGACGTTATTCTACAATTCATTTGAAGTGATGTGTAAAATTCCCCCGCTCACCTTCTCGCCGTCCTCCAGGGTAGCTTTGAATATCTCCGACCACATGAGGATGCCGGTAGTGTCCCGCTCGGAGCCGCCGCGCCAGCTGAACCCGTGCAGCGGCTCCGTGTCCGCGCCCAGCCAGTCGCCGCCGCCGCCGCCGGAACCATACTGGTGACAACGATACGGTATATTATATTATTTTAGTTTCATTCAATTAATCCGTTTCTTAGTATGAGTTTGTTACATTGAGATTGCGTTGTAAGTTGCAAGTAAATTGAAAGTTATAGCTGCAAACGTAAACGGTTACGTACGTTTTGAGATATCGTAAAAAATTGTATTAGTTAAAGGAATTATTGTGTAGTCTGTTGGTCTTGACTAGCGCCACACACTCTTTTTCTGTAAATGTCCAGACGATGAGCAGCAGCATCTTTTGTGTCACATCAAAACTCACCAACATGAATGCCAGGCGAGGTTACTATTGGCATAAACTCCTTTTAGGAGGGGACTATGCCCTGCAGCAGATATATAAAGAATGATATTATTTAGAATTATTACAATAGTATTACACCTCATACATACATTACATTAAACTATTATTAATGATAATTAAATTATATTCTCAAATTATTAAACATAATATTTCGCTGCGTTCTTCAAATAAATTTACCCAAAGAGTCCTAATATTTTTATCAAATCGATCTTCAAACGGATTTCTTATCATAACATTTGTAAAGTAGACATATGGAATATCAGGGGACAACTACGTATGAGTTATGAAAATGTAATAGGTTGCAGCTACATTGATCAAGGGAATATCAAGCGATATTAGCGAGCCTAGGCGCTTCTTGTAATATATTCAATGAGTCTCCTGGGATACAATGGAACATTAATGAGACCTTTAAGATGAAGGAAGTGTTTATCAGGGTTAATCATTGTTCGTGACTGCTTTCATTATAGATTTTAGTATCCTATTTTCCAATATAGAGCATGTGTAGTAAGTGTGGACTCGATGAAGTGATCTGGGCGATCTTTCGCTAATACCTATATGTAAGAAGTAGATGAGTTGTATGTTATCGTAAGGGTAAGTGGTAGGGTTGCGCAAGGCAATCAAGCCCTTCCTCGAGGCTACTAATGTAGGGATCACGATATTGCACTTGCTATATTACAGTATTCGGTGTTGCTTACCTTGTGGTGCATGTAGCGCAGGAAGAAGTCGAGCAGGAAGGACTTGCCCTTGCGGAAGGCGCCGGCCACGGAGATGACGACAGCGGAGCGGTCGCGGATGTCCTCCCGCAGCAGCAAGTCGGCGAGGGCGTCCTCATCTAATGTGAACGTGTGCTCGGGGCCCGTGTTCACCACCTGCACGCCGTGCGGGCCCGCCCGCGGCGCCGGCGCCTCGCTCTCTGTGTCCCGCACATCTATGGTGTTAACAATTTTAATGTTACTCTATGCCTTTATAATGCCCAGTTCCAGATCAAACGGGATTTATCCCACTTGGTTATTTCTAGCGGAAAAAAACAATTATCGATCGCTCGGATTCAATATAAGTAAATGAATAAATAGATATACGTACTTATAATTAACTCAGTGGAAATAACTGAAGCGATCTATTATTTTTATTGAATGTTGTTTTTATTCACTATTTAATGCTTGGTCATGTAATTATGGTGATAAGTCTATGTTTAAGACTTAACAGGCGAAGTAATGTCGTCACGCCTATTTCTGCGATATTTCGATAATGTGACTATTGTATTTGGTCTGCAGTTGCAAATTAGTATTTTTAATAGACTGAAGTAGCAGACGAGTATGGATGCCACCTTATGATACTAGTGGTTACTACCGCCAATGAACATATGTAAGCAACTTCATATAGAACAGGGGATTAATTTGAAATCGATCACAGATGCGTTGCTACTCCTGAGGTCTAAGATGGTCGCTTCATATATAAGTGAGTCGGTAAACTTCCACCGAAGAAGAACTGCTTCACGCTAGAAATAAGTGTGGCGGTGTAACTACACTGGTTCTATCACCTGGTAATACCACCTAGCAATGTTAACTTATTTGTGTTAAGTTCGCTTGAATCACTTTTTTATATAAGTAAGAGTAGCAAACGAGTATGCAGTCCACCCGAGAGCCACCTAAGTGGCCATTGTCGAGCAAAGACATCTAAGCAACTTTATATAGAACTGAAGTTCCATATTAAGTTAGTGTCAAATGCGTTGCTACTCCCGAGGACTAAGACGGTCGCCGCATATGAAAGCGAGCTTAACTTAAACCTAACTTAAATTTAATATCGATAAGCGAGAGTGAACATCAAGATGTCTATGATTAGCATACATATATAGAGGCCAATACAGATATAACACTCAAGCGCTGCTGTGAATGATGCTTTAAGAACTACGTACATTTTCCTTTCTACACGCTAACTACAAAGTAATCGCGGGAAACCAATGTCACCTGTAATGACTTAATGAGTTGTGTTTTTATAAAACGAATATCATTATGTTATGGATTTTCTATTTGAATTTTATCGTAGATTCGTACGTATTCTACTGAAACGTGTCCATGCAAGATTTTTTCTAATATACTAAAGCAGATTGCAATAGCGCGTGATTGCAAATTAATTTTAAACAAAATGTTAAGTACAATACAATTTCATATAAACGTTTACTTCGTTTACATTACGACAGTAGTTGTTAGTAGGTTTCCTAGGTGCGTATGCGCCGAGAGCCAATTCGTATACCAGAAGCTCTTATTAAGGGAGGCGCGCTTACGTCCGTGGACCTCAAATAGCTTATAGATGGAAAGATGAAACGAAAAGTAGCGAAAGTTATCTAACGGAGAAAGAAATGCAATGGAGACGCTACACGCGGGAAATTCTATCCGGAGAGCACATCCGGCAGAACTGCGTGGTGTGATCATCCGTGTCCTAGTGAAACAGTTAGCTATGATGTCAGTAAAGACCCGCGTGGCGGAGCGGTCACTATACCGGTCTAACGCGCAGTGGGTTCTGAGTTCGATTCCCGGCCACACCGACATTTGAATGATGAATTTAGATTTCTGTTCTAGGTCTGGGTGTTTGTGTATTCGTCTTTGTGTGTCCATGGCACCCGTGACACAGGAGAAAATCCTAATGCGGGGCTATGAGTGTAGAAAGCGTGTGCATGTATAACATTAAAGTTGCAAATGAACGTGCAACTTGATAGTAAGTGGTCACTGCCGTCCATGGAACTCTGTAACCCACTTGATTACAGATATAGAACAGGGGGTAAATACCTCTGAGCTACCACTCAACTCATCTTTATGCATTATCATTGAAATTTAGATGGTATATGATATGAAATGAAATGAAAATAGCTTATTTTCTCTCACAAAGAAGGGCTTAGGCTAAGGTATAATGATTTAGAACATTTGGATATCCTTAACCTTACGAAGAGAGAACCTGGAGCCCATTATAGGTATGGATATTTGGATTACAGGTTACCAGTGCCCTTCTGTGATCCAGGTTTCCCATAATATGAAGGTGGTAGAACTCTTTGTGGTTCGACTCTGGAAGCACCACTACCACACCTATCTCTGCCTAATAACAACAGTATTGTGCTGTTTCGATTTTTATTGCTATTTTTGCTGTTCGATTTTATTGCTATTCGATGCAACCATCATTTAATTAAATCCCCTAATAATTTAAACAAACATTTTCAAAGCGTTAAATCTTCGTCGATTAAACAATCCAGATTAAGTTAACCAGATAATAAAAGTCAATTAGCACCGCTAAACTCACTGACTGTTGACATCTAAAAGCCGATTACCAACTCACTGTGGACATTGTCTTTCTCTTTTATTTAACTGTGCTTTGTGTAGGACTTCGGATAGTACGCGCGTAGTGTTCTACTTAGTCTCAGACTAAAAAAATACGATAACGCCTCGCAGAACATTTGGATAAACCAATACAATAAAATTTATCCAATTGCGTCAGGAGGAGGGTAATGTTTTCGACCATATAGAAATTCATACTTACATATGTTTTATGTTTGCTTGTATAAATATCAATTTCTTTGGCACGCGTTAGAGCCCAAACGGCTTGACGGATTGTGACGTATGACATATCATTAGAATCGTTTCTGTTTGCATAGTGACATGAGCCATATAATTAATAATGGCGCCTGCAATGGGATTCCAACCTAGCACTCCATTGAAATACCGAGTTTCCACCATTATTTTCAGAGTTAAATATCGTACAACAATATCGGCTCACTCAAGAACTTCTATACGGAGATTACTGAAATACTGAAAACATTAGTATAATTTACATTGTAGTTTAGCACAATTCCTTCTTACAATAAACACTTTCTACACTCATAGCCCTACAATAGGATTTTCTCCTGAGTCATGGGTGTCATGGACACAAAGGCGAAAGCACAAACACGGATTATTTTTTGCAGATTTTGCTAACCCAGAACAGAAATCTAAATTCATCATTCAGATGTCTGTCTGGCCGGGGATCGAATCCGAAACCCACTGCGTGACAGACCAGTATGGTGACCGCTCCGCCACGTGGGTGTTCAATATTCTTTACATATTCTTCTCTATATTCTTACAATATTCAAAGGCTTAGTCTATATTTTATTTTCTTAGTGACCAATGTAACCTTTGACAAAATTTACATTTAAACTCCACACGTGGTCATTCTGTGGGAAGCATTAGTAGCGTTCCGAATGTGGAACTACCAAATGACTGTAGGCTTACAGTTTCGTGATTACTCTGTACATATGTATGCTGTCACTTTGTGATCAGCCATACAAGTTTTTGTGTGAAAGTTTAAAAAACCTTTTGATAAATGTTAAAGTATTTTACGGTTGTTACATAACAGCATCATAAAAGGAAGCTATGTTTTACAATATAATAAAATATTTTAATATTTAAATCTAGTAATCATTTTGACATCAAATCTTGATATAAATAATCCTAATCTAAGTAATTAAAACCAAGTAGCATAGTCAATGTAGAATACTTATCTAGAAGCCTAAATAAAAATTTTCTTAAATACATTAGAAATTAAAAAATCATGTACTAACTTCACTCTGCATGTACTTATATTCTACAGAAGAATTATCCTAGCATGCTAATAGTATATGCCTAGTACTTTAACGCTTTCGTGAATATACTTGATCTTTTACATTTCTTTTATAGTATAGAAGTAGTAAACGAACACACGCTCCATTTGATAGTAAGTGGCCACTGCCGCCGCTGGTCATCTGTAATTAACCACAGATAAGATCATATTTCATATCTCATTATCTTTCAGATCAGGTCCACCAAAGATTCATTACTACCCCAAACTGATTAGGCGTAAATAGTCTCGATGGTGCTTCCGGAGTCGAACCACAAAGAGTTCTAACACAAGGCACAATATTGGACAACATGAAGGATTCTAGTAAATCACATGTACAATGAACATGTAAAAAACATGTATAATTAAATGTATAACATTTGTACTCTTTAAGTGAATTTGTTCGAAACTTCGTTGATATCCGAAATTTTTTTTGCACAGTCTTAAGATAAACCAAACTAGTATTATATCTAACTAGGTGTGCTACGCCGTTTCACCGTTAAATAAGAAAAAAAAACGAACAAACATATCATGATGTTATACAGCCTATAGCCTTCCACAATAAATGGACTATTCAATACAAAAATAATTTTTAAAATAGAATCAGTAGTTCCTGAAATTTGCCCGTTCAACCAATCAAACTCTATTGTTTTGTAATATATATTTTTCATCTGATGTTAGCTTCCTTAAATAATGTGTCAAATGATTTATATTGTTCGTTAACCGTATAATCCATCCGAAATTATAATCTGCATTATCTAGTATGAATATTTGCTTACAAGAAAGTACAAAAATATACAATAGACATGGTTGATATTCACACAATAACACTTACAAGCTTAATCTGGTATTGTATGTACATACAGATATATGTAAAATATATATATGAACGTGCGAAATATATGTTTGGAAATTTTTGAAACTTCGCACAAATTTCGTACAGAATAAACCTCCTAGATCGAAATTGTAAAAGTATTTTTGCGGATTTCGATAAATTCATTCAAAAGGTATTTTACTAGCAATAAACGATTATCAATGATTTATTTTTCTATTATATTTTCATCAATATTTTCATCAATAAGCTAAATTTAATCCGATAATAATTTTCTAAGCTAGATCTAAAAAAGGCACTTCAAATTGATAATTCTCTAATTTATTTAGTACTTTGAAGTCTCCTCATAGGGATAACGTCTTTTGTCGTCTATACAAACTTAGTTTGATCGCAATCCACATTCTTATGTAGAGATTACGGCTCGCAATGGTACAATGGACCCCGTAAGCTGCGATGAAGGGAATTAGATTCCATACTGATGTACATCCATTTTGAAAGCACACACATACGCTTTCTACACTTATAGTCCCGCACTAGTCGCCTCCCGCCGTCCCGCCTCCTGTGTCGCGTGTGTCACAAAGACGTATACACAAACACTCTTAACAGAATACTCAGAACAGAAATCTAAATTCATCATTCAGATGTCTGTCCGGCCGGGAATCCAAGCCGGAACCTACTGCGCGTCAAAGCGGTTGTTCTTTACTATGAACCAAATAATATGATATATGAGGCAAATAATAACAATATCGAGTGTCAAAATTTTTCATAGACAAAAAAAAAAACCAGGATGGCCTAAGAGGGATACAAGGAATATTCATTCAATGGCGGCATAAACGCTGTTATGGTTTTAGTTTGTGAGCTCAATTTGAGGTACTATACTGGCCTGATTAAAATAAAACTCAAAAGCTTGTTTATTGAATTAGGCCATTCTGGTCTTCATGGCCTTATATGATTTGCCTGTTGCACAATCTTTTCGTTTCGATCATTACCGAGACCATTTAAATAATGGATTTCTGATCTAGATGTAGTTGTTACTCTTTCTATCAATAATTAGGTGCTCACTGATTTGATTATTTTTAAAAAGCATGTTTTCGAAGTGAAATTTTACAATTCACGAAAATGATTTACGAAACCTATTAGCGCTTCAACTAGATGGCGCTGTATTCATTTCTACATCACACTAACGATTTTACTCCAAGCTTGTTTAAGAGCTCAAGTTTGGTACACGCGAAATAAGATATCCGAACGGGCTGCAGTGATTACCTAATCGATTTAAGATGCAAAAGTCTTTAAAACATACACACTTTCACACATGTATTCTATGCACAAGTCTTCTCATAGCCCCGCTCTAGGATTTTCTCCTGTGTCGCGGGTGCCATGGACACACAAAGATGAACACAAACACCCAGACCCAGAACAGAAATCTAAATTCATAATTC
>DWLI01004662.1:0-10678 GCA_018249915.1 Cecropterus dorantes dorantes
AAACACCCAGACCCAGAACAGAATTCTAAATTCATCATTCAGATATCTGTCTGGCCGGGAATCGAACCCGGAACCCACTGCGTCAGACCGGTATTGTGACCGCTCCGCCACGCGGGTCGTCGCCACGATTCATGCTGCACACAGCCTAAACCCTTATACACCTAATTAATCAGTCTATAGCGATTAATCAAGCGAGCATGTAAGCCAATTCATCGTACGACCACATCTTCATTTCGCCTCCCGAGCGCTTGATAAAGTAGCGTTATAAATAACGCTAACAGGGGAGCTTCCCCTTCTATCCAAACATTTCTTTTATTATTAACAAGCAGACACTTATCAGTTAATCTTACACCGTTGTACAATAGTAGCTAATCTCCGGGTGTGATAGGAATTTATCTTCGTATCGACGGATCATTGTCACGTTTGTCTCCCCTCGATACGCCTGTTTCGGAAACACTGACAGTTTGTTTGGGGTCCGCACTGTCATATTTTCGGCATAATTTTGGTTATCGTTAAAACTTGTTTTGCTAGGTAATTAATTTTGATGTAACGTACATCTGTAACAAATCAAACTCTTTATAGAACATTAGTTGACATTTGACAGTTGAAATTAATCATAAATTGCTTTCTCATTAGGATGAGATGAAAGGCCTTATGCATGAAAATCTTCGGAGATCTGTGATATATATCTTTGAAAAATATTTCAGGTATAGGTTGATTACACCACACTTTTTATGTAATTTAAATCAACATGTCATATTGGAATATTAATAAGTAGTCGTAGTAGTATTTTAGTTAGAGAAGGTTAATTAAATTCGTATTTTTGTTTCTAGTTTCACTAAGGAGTATACTCTTAATAATATTTGTAATTCAATGTACGTAAATGCAACTGTGAGCTGGGAATATAATGACTTAGGAATAACTTTTCCGTCCAATATGCGGTAAGAATAAGCGTAACTTAAATAATTCGCGTGCAATTGGTACGAACTCGTAATAAAGTCTCATTGCAAAGTTTGCTCACGAGTCGTCTTTCTGCGGCTTCTTATTTCCACCAATATTTTTCCCAACAAATTCGTGTTCGCAAAAACAGTGCGGGCGTGCACAGTGGGGCAATATTTCATCTGAGCTGGCCAGAACAATAATAGCCTGTGGAGTTGAAGCCACGGCACGTTCGCGCCACAATGTTAAGCAACCACCATTATTCCGTGATCCCCCACGTCCCTGCAGAATCATCGGGATGCGGATTCTGAAAGAGGAGGCGCGTAAATCGTTGGGATCTTAATGAACTGGTCAGTCCCTACAATCGCCAGCATCCGTGTAGACAAAATAACGAAATACCCCGAAAGCAATACGATATATGCACCGGTTATTGGGTTAGGTTAAGACTTGTTTACACTGAGAACTCGGCAGAGGCGATTGTTGATGCGTAGGATGCCAAGTGGCTAACGTTGGCGCTGTAAATATTCCGCGGTCGATTTCAAAACAATACTCTTTAACAACTCCGCATTCAAAGAGATGAAAATACGAGTATCAACATTGATGGATTTATGCATAGCTAGCGAAGCACGAAGCTAGCGCAGCGAGATTTGAACGAGGATAGAAATTTTAAATTCGTCGAATTTCGAGTACCTACTTCTTTGTTTTTCTTTTTAAGGATCTGACGCTTTTGTTCATAAAAAATGTGAGGTATTTCACGAGTACAATAGTATTATTTAATCGACGTAATAAAATTTGCGAATATTAAAATACGCATTTAAATCAACTGCATTTTTTAAACCTTATGACCCAGAGTTCCACAACTACAAAAAACGGGAGCAATGATAAGCAAAAAACCGAATATAACCGAATAATTCCGGCTCCCAGCAATTGTCACCGTGACGACGTCGGTGTCTTTGCGAGGGTTGGTTTTTTGCGAGTTTTGCGTGTAATCTTCCACTTAATCCGTTTTAACGCGTCCAGATGTGCGCTTTGAGAATACGAGACTCAGATTGCTCTCTATGAGTTTCGGAATGATAACTGCAGGTACATCGCGTTGTTACTAGTTACCTACTAGGTATTAGGTACATTTTTTAAATATTTTTCACGAACTGCAGTAATAAAAGATAATTGTTAACATTTTTAATGATATGGTAGCCATGCTTGCACCTACTAAATTATGAATTTATAAGCATGTGTCTACAAGAACATACTATATATACTAATTTAGTTCCTATCTTTTGTGTAAACGCTGTAGGTATTAATAAAGATTTACGTACATTAGTTATCCAATTAACAACAAAAATAAAAACTGAAGGGAATTTAATTTTTTTCAAAATGGGGTCAAACATACAATGGTGACATAAGCCTGATTTCCATTATAATTTATAACTCAGACATGTCATAAATTAAATGATAATAGTACCTTAAGTATTTCACAACATACTTATTGTACAAATTGTTACATTTACAATAATTTATTGAGAACGAAATAAAAGTTAAAAGAATCTTCAAGTGAAAAGTATTTTTTTTTTTCATAGATTATGAGAATAAATAACAGATAAACTTATAATTAATTACCTACTAATTAAACAAATATAAATAACGTGTGCTTATTTATTTCTTATCATCCTCATTAGTTCCAAATAATATTATGTCCAATGTATAAACACGTGTTACAGCTCTATTATAATGTATCGATAGATTTGCATTATTCTGCAGCAAATAACAAAATACATTCGTTAGTGGCGAGATCGTTCACCGATCGCCGAACAAACGATAGCAGGCTTTGTTCCTATCAATGGGGTGCCGATAATACTACGTCAATGGGACATCACATTTTAACACCTACATAAGTTTCTACTGCAACCGAAACCCAAATCAACCACACATATAAAGCCATAGGGCTTATTTTACTATATCAAAATTACCGCAAATATGGAACGTTGTTTTTTGCGCAATGATATCAGTTCGTGAATATATTGTCGTGTCAGGAATTAGAACGTTTTGTCTTCGCTTAATGGTCGAAACGTGACCGTAGAACGAGTCTAATTTCTCAATAATAGTTCGATACAGTGACAATGATGAACAGTGTAAAGTGTAATCCTATTGAAAGTTTACGGTAATTTATGTGAACGTGTCAGGAAGCATCGTAACCTAAATAAAAGAAACAAAAAATAATATGAATCAAACAAAGGCATGATTTTGGCCTACATTCTGTTCTGTTTTCAGATAGTTTTGTTGTTAAAGAATGCCTTCTATCGGACCACATAGGTATGTAAAGTTAGGAATTTAGAACACGGACTGAAATTTAGACAAGACTAATAAAAGGTGCTCGGAATTCCGGACATAAAACGAATTTCGCCGCTGCTTACGGAAGCGTTTCGTTGAGTGATTTGAAAAGCTAATTAGGGATTTATAAAAGGGGTTAAGAAGGGCAAATCTTATTTACCGTGCTTTCTTTTAAAGACCTTTGAAACGCAGACTGAATCTATTTTAGTTTTTCATTTATGAAAAAGTGGTTTTCATATTTGCCAAATATAAATACATATTTTCGAATCAAGAAATATAAGTGTAGGGTAGAGAAGTTACATTATATCTCTATGATACTCGTAGATAATATTCAATCCATAAAAGTATATTTTTTTACTATAACTTGATATCATTAATAAATATAAATATGCACAAATCATTTAAGACTTTAAAAGAGCAAATATCGAAAAGTTGACCGCATTTTACAAAATGATAAAAATATTTAAATGAAATTACAACGTACAGCTTATGTTATATACAATTAAATACATTTGATCATATTGAGGGTGATTTATATACCTATAAGTACTTAGTATATAATATGTATATAGTAAGACAAACCTATGGGAGCACTTTAAGTGGATACCTATTTGGGGCAAATTATATGGCTTAATGGGGAAGAACTTCCAGTTTGGGTATACGAGGACGTGCATTAATATTATATACGTACACAGGCGGTCCAATTTGGCGCAGGCGTGCACGGGATACGGGTAAATAACCGCGCACACAAATTGTTATCTTGTGAAACGAGACGTGTGATTCGCGCAACGACGCGTGACCGCCGCTACGGTAGGAACCGCTCTTCAGCATCTAGTGATGGGATGTGTCGACAGAATGCGACATAAATCAGAAAATTATAGCGAAATTAGGTACATTAATACATACTAGATACATGTATCTCTATCAGAACAAATTTAATTTAAATAAAACAGATACGTGTCATATCATTGTAATGTTGTTAAAATTGTTCCGTATCAATTTATTTTAAGAACAAAAACTTTACAAATTTTTTACTAAAAAATAAAATCATTTATATTTAAATAAATCTATTTTCTTTAAAAAATATAAGGCCTATAAAAATATATATCCCCTAGTTATCTATTGCTGAAATAATTATAATAGTCCTGTATTAAAAAAAATGATTCTCCTTTATGAAAATTCGTTTAAAAATGTCGAAAAAGCCTAAACAACCAATTATATTATAAATGATTGAGCGTTCTAAGTGTAGCTCAATCATTATTATTTTTTTAAATAAATCTTAGTACACCGCTTTGTATGTACAGTAAAAACAGACTAACTAATTACTATGCCCTTTAACTAACCACAAAAGCATTAAAACTCGATCAGTCGACACGGAAGCGAGCACCGTACATCACTAAAATTTATGAAATGTAATTTTCCGACGCGAACGAGTCGCGAACATTTGTAGCTTTCCCCAAGTATTCCGGGAAATTGCGATCTCGCAAAATATGAGATCTACCACAGTTCGTTTAAATTACAAACTCGCTTTTTTATAATAATCTGCACTGCAGTCGTTTCCACGTGCCCCACATTAAAGTATGGGTAGGTCGGCACTCGAATTGAAATTCTTAAAAAAAGGATATTATTTTTTTATTCCATTTATTTTGTCATTGATTTACAGTAGTACAGTAGGTAGTGGGTTTCGTTGTATATTTTATATGATACAAACATTATTAAAATGTACTTAGATACAGAAAGAGACAATCTGATGCGTCGGTTTGATAATTAAATAAGACCTTACAATCTAATTGTGTAGTGCATTCAATCCAGTGACATTTATAACTGGTATCGGGAGCATTTCATAAAATCTAATGGAATTTTACATAGTGATTTATTAAACCAATGTTTTAAATATAATATCGCCACAGTGCCGTCACTGACTAACTTCACGTTTCTAAAAAAACTTTATTTTATTGAATACTACTTATTTAAAAAGATGTATGTAATACTACCTGATACTAAAACTCTATATTCTTAACAATATTCGAGTTGAGTTGGTTGGTATAACTCGTATACAATAGTATAATAGACAATTACCCGGCCCTTCATCTCAAGACATAGAACATAACTCATCGTACGGTCCATAGTTCATGGGGCAAGTAACATCGGTGGCAAGTGTCCGCACAATCATCGATGACTGATGGCCGGCATGT
The DNA here is from genome assembly GCA_018249915.1 of Cecropterus dorantes dorantes. Classification (NCBI taxonomy): domain Eukaryota; kingdom Metazoa; phylum Arthropoda; class Insecta; order Lepidoptera; family Hesperiidae; genus Cecropterus; species Cecropterus dorantes. The sequence continues at coordinate 5,463 of DWLI01004662.1, forward strand.
GGCGCCGCCACTCGCCTACTCATCTCGCTTGTTGATAGGGTTGCCAAAAACAAGATATAATAGGGGTGATGAAAAATTTAAACAGAAGAAAATTATACAATTTTTCATAATTGTTAATATTAAATTCTTTCGTTCGTACATTAATATTATTATGCAAGTAATATGTTGAACTGGTGTTACAAATTATAATACATTTGTATTACAAATGCAACACGTTACAAATGATGTAACGAACTTCAAAAAATTGAGAAAAATTATCAATGTATGAGTATCTGTGACTTATAACTGTACGCAGGTAAATTTATTAAAAAAACGGTTCTATTTTGGTTAGACATTCAAGATCAATACTAAATTAAAATAAAATACCACGAGGAAAGAACACTAATTACTTCCCGTAACTACCGCGCAAAACCCCTTAAAGATCTGTTCAGAAACGTTCAGCCCTGTTCAAGACGAGGGTCCCTAAGATAATTATCTTTTTTACCGAACGCACCCGACGCAGTTTTAATAACGTGATAAATGCTGCGGAAAAGGCTTGTCGCTGACGCGTAAGGAGGGTTTCCCGACTTGAGCTTTGATTAATACCTTATACTTGTTTTGTTACCAACTCACGGTATGACCTTTATAACTGAGCCCTTAGATTGAAAATACACTGATTCCCGCGCCGTCATCTTAACTATTTGCTACGTCTTTTTTATTGTGCAACAGATGCTTTTTATTTTTCACATGATTTTCTCCTAATTTTATCCCGACTTCGGAAAGGGGATCGCTTTTTAATTTTACGCCAAATTACGCACCTTGTTTTGATGACTCTTGTAGGTATTCTTTTTGTCATTATTTATAGCATCATTACATAAAGCAATAAATTTAAAAAAATCTGAATTGGTTTGAAAATGTTCATCATCAATATTAATATTAACAAAGAAAGTTTTGCAAAACAATAAACGAATTTTTCAAAACTATTGTCTATTAATATTTTATGTAAGTAGGTATAGATACATAAAGGCTAGGATAATTTGCTTTAATGTTATATGCTAAAAAATGTATACAATACAATACAGTATTATTTGAACGATGATATGATCCAATATTAGCCAATTATCAATAATTAATAAAACATGTCACTATTTACAAAACTGTCTTAAAAGTGCTTATAAAACCATAGCGTTACCGCCTATATTGACCGTTCAAATTTGAACTGCAATAGATCAAGTTAAAAACCCCAATTGAAGCTAACACAAACACGGAACCCTCTAGAAAAACATCTTTATTAACAACTTGTTCCACTGTTCATCAATAAGCGATAGACTATGAAATACATTCCTAAAATAAACTTAAACGTAAAGCATATTTTTTGTATTAAGAAAATTGATAATTTTAAGTGTATCAACCTGATTTTTTAATTTTAAATAAATATTTCCATATTTTTAGGTCAATTTGCTCATTAATTTACATTCACTTAAGGGAAGTTTTATAAACAAGATACAAATCACAAACGAGTATGCAGTCCACTTAGTAGTAAGTGTTACTAAACAGTACCGCGGGGCAGTAGCCGTATTCTGATATCAACTCCAGATAAAATTAAAAGTCCTATCTGAGGTCAGCCATATACGTGTTGCTAGGTTCTTAGAGTGGACCCACAAAGGTTACCAAAACGGTTACTGTCAAAAGTTTAACAATTTTTGTGATTAGAGTTGATACTGGTATAAAAATACGTATATTCAATTTTTTTATCTCTTTATTCGACAGCGATTAAACCGCGCCCTAAACTAGAGGCTATTATTGAGTATCATGACTCAATCGAATGTATGCACACTGAATTGTAGTGTCTGCCAGAAAATTGTAGGTTACGCCACCCCTTAGTTACCCAATAACCCTCTTGTTTTAGCTATCAGAGCGAATAGCGGACGGTTGAAGCTTTTCAATGGGAATTTGAGGTGCATAAAGGCACAAATTTGCCGGTACCGTCTACCTATCTAACTTTTTATAGTACATGTACGGGCAGTTTAAATTATAAGTCACTGCAGTACGTAGTACTTTGACATTTATTCCGATTAATATAATTTAAAACGAACTATAAAGATGATCACACGTGATCCGTGCCACGTCAATAGTGCGCTAAAGTCAATTTGTGAAAAGTCATACGGTACATGGAAAAAACTACAAGTTTACTCGTTATTTACGAGTATTCCTACATTTGACTCTTGCTCATATTTATTTATATTTTTATTCTAGTATGTAGGTAGGTAATATAAAGTAAGTATACTGTAATGCTTGTAATCTTTACTTGGAACTCTACGTAGAGTCCTAAAGTAAATAACCTAACTGAGTTTATACAGAATAATAAACATATTTGTGTACAATAGTAAAATAAATATAATTTTCTTCGCAAAAGGTAACTTAAACGGTCTGCATAATATAAAATTGTAAGAAGGTAAAACTATAAACGAATCAATTAATAATTTATTACCAGCCTTGTTCAAGCCTGTAGGATTGCCCAAATACAGATCTGAATTGAGTTACGAGCTAAAAAACAAATTGCGAAGTTGCATTCCCGCAATAAAAACGTGATTAATGTGCTCGCTTCCTATGAAAATTAAATCATTTGGGGAGGTTACTGACAAATGACCAAGCTGACGACCTCGGTGCATCTTGACAGGGACTAATCGCGCCATCTATTGTCGCATTGCGGTGTCCACTCTAATGTCTGCCACCGGCAGGTGGCGCGGTGTGACGCTCCTAAAGTTATGGCTGCGGTGGGATATGATAGAAAATTATATTAGGCATAATATAATAAATCCAAATCTTGCCCTAACAATCGTAAATATAGATACTTCGGTAACAAGAGGAGAAATATTTCTTAAATACCAATTGATTTTGTGAAATTATCATATCAAAAGTCATCAACGCATGCGAAAAAAAACTCATAGCTTTTACTTTGTTTTAATATTGCATTTTATAGCTTCTATATTAAAAGAAACATGTAAAAATTAAAATGTGATCAATGTAGACTCTATCAAGCATCAGTTACACTTTTGTACTATACTTGTATCAAAGCTAGCCACGTAGTTCATGCAACTCTGACTAGATGTCGTTGTTTTACATTACTTAAGTTTGAAGTGTAAACGTTTTTTTGTTGTAGGTTTTATGAGACCTAATGAAATATTATTTCGTTTCAGGTTTTTGGAAAAAATGGCGGCTGGTTGGATGGTACAACAGATAACACAAACTGGCTTAAATTCATCCGGTCATCCAATTATCCTCATGACGTCAATGTACAACATATTCTACTGGGTGGACAAGTATGATTTATATATTTTATTGAAATATTCTTAATAGTTGTGAATTTTAATAAGTATGTAGCTATGGGAGTATGGAAAGAAAATTTCTAACAGCATCCATTATCTACGTACTAAGTTTAATAGGTACAATGTTTGTTATTTAAATAACGCGTTTAGTAGGTATCGAAATAATAAGATACACGTATCTCAGTAATAAGTGCAATTTTATTGCTTCGTATTAGGTAGGTAGTGTCCATTATTATATTTTTTATTTATTTCAAAGTGAAATGAGCGTTATTCTGTTGGTTAAAAACAATCTCAACAAAGCGTAACACGAACATCGCGTTAGTCATCAGTTCCATACTGCACGTAAGTAACGACATAGCGAATCATTATCAGAACAGCCCTCATTAAACCGACTTACATTGTGCTACCCCAATCAAATTTGAATGTGGAACGTTGGCAACTTCCGGTGACAGAAAATCGGCTGAACAACTGTATCCCACTTCCGGTCAGAGGGAGAACAGATGCGGTGATTAGATTCACTCAACGACCCTTCAGGTTAAACGCTATTTGATATTTCGCCCCTGTATGAATAAACCAGTGCGTAATATGAGGTTAAAATTTTTAACTGCCTTTGTTTGTAGTTTTTACTTACATATATGTTTGCGTATTTGTAAATTTGTCAGTTCAGTCGTTGATGTCTAAAATATCTGGAGAATTATATTATTATTTTTATGATTTATTTATATTAAATTAAATGAATACCTCTTATACTCAATGACAGATTATATGCTCGCTTAAAAATATTTGCATCTCCCATTCTCCTTAGAATAACTAAAAAAAATTAAATCAGTCCACACTTGGCGGAGTAAGCTTTGAAGGCAGTTAGAAATGAAATATGTTGCAATATTTTGTCTCCGAAACATATTACTTTATAATTACGGTATCTAGGCTTGCCTTTTTTTCTTAGGTCTCATCAGTGATCTGAATGCCGAACTTTGTGCTATTACATTTAAAAAATAAAATAATACTATGCACATATCAGATCAGAAAAAGTCGATATAGAGTCACATGGATGTGTACACATGTTTAATTTTCATTATAATATATTTTGTTCTGTATGTCTCAAAATTAATTTTCATGTTTTCCAGCTATGGTATAAGGTGATCCGCGATGTACCTTCTGGGCAAGAGTTGCTGCTAGGCCCAAGGACGATTTTGCCGCTACAAGATGACCATGCTGCTACTGGTAGGTTTCTTTACACTTATATTATTCGTCCTTTATTTAGTACACCATAGAATACATCGCAAATGTAAGTAGTAATAATAAGTGCGTAAGTACAAGAAAAGTGAAGTTGATTTTCAGTAAAAAAATATTCATAAATGATTCTGCAATTTACACACGGCAGAAATAAAACTTAATAATAAATAAACTATTATTATTTCCCATACACTTAACTTCAGCTCTTATACAAGCTACGAAGTAAAATCTCTAGCGTGATTCAGATAGGCATATAGCGCACTCTTGTTGTAGCGCTGACTACTGCTTTCGTGACGCATTTTCGTTTCATCGACTTTTAAATCACAACAATTCCAAAAACGTTTTACCTAAAACTGTTAATAGAACTATGTTGCCAGAGAACTTGGAACACGCTGCCGCGTGTTTTGATCTGTGCTCAGAAGAGCATAAAATTAAAATAAGTAAATAATAGAGCAGTGAATAGAGTTGGTAACGGTAATGTACCTCGTATGTACGATACCAAAAAAAAGTCATGTCAAATTTAAATGACTCAAATTCAATTTATTTGTAGTTTCATATACGGCAGGCTTGATATATTTATAGATAAACCTACAAAATCGAAATTATTATAGACTAAACTAGGTGCGAATAATAATGGCAAAGAAAGTCTAACTACCAAGCGATCATAGTTGC
>DWLI01004663.1:0-10678 GCA_018249915.1 Cecropterus dorantes dorantes
TTTGCACAAATCTTTCAACACAAATAGAAGAACACTATTAAACTGTTATTTCTAAAAACGGTTGATATTTTAAACTGTTATTAAAATAACAGTTTATAACTAAAAACTGTTATTTTGACAACAGTTATGTTAACAGTTTTTTTACTAATAAAAACTGTTATTTTGATAACAGTATACTACAGTAGGTACTATTTTAAACTGAGTAAACTTTTGTTTTAATAAATTTACGGATGTTCAGTGCAAAATTGAATTTATAAACGTTAAGTATTTTACGTGTTAATCAATATTAATTTAATTTTTATCACATTTCAGTTAAGAATCATATAAAAATTAATTACAATGAATATACAGATGAATACACATTTATTTGAGTACGTAATATTACTTTCAATTTTAATGTTCAAAAATATAACTGTTACTTTATTTAACTTTTAGTCATTATAACGGGGAAATTCTTAGTTCCTTAAAATAAATTATATTTGTTTAGAATTGATAAATCATATCGACACGTACGAAAATCTATGGTGTGTTATTTCTGATTAAATCAATTAACTGACCAGGGACCGATGCCCCCTGAGGCGTCATCAGACGCATACACCTCGGATTAATATGTACTCCTGTTAGGTAAATATTTCGTAAAACCATTGTATTTATTATTTGTATTATATGTTCGTAATGAGGTTTTTACATAATAAAACAAAAATGATAGAGATAAAATATATATTTAGTAAGTAAGTAAGTAGTAAGTCAGTTTCTTTTTGTAAATGTTTATTCTGTTTCTTTGCTTTGTATGTATTTCAAACTTGCTGCGCCTTGCGGTTTCACCTACTACATAAACAAACGTACATAGCATGATGTTAAATAGCCTAAAGCCTTCCTCGATAAATGGTCTATTCAACATAAAAAAGTTCCTGAGATTAGCGCATTCAAACAAACAAAAAACTCTTCAGCTTTATAATATTAGTATAGATATCATTTTGGAAATTGAGACGCTTCCAATAATGTCCGTGTCATAATCCGTCAAGCCGTTTGGGTTGTGCCAAAAAAATGGGCATACATACAAACATACATACATGGACATACACAAAAACATACAAACAAACATAGGTATGAATTACACGAACTTCTTTCTGATGCAGTCGGTAAAAATGCTTGTAATGTAGTTTTTCGCTTCGCACATTATGGAAAACATGCCGTATAGCGTATCGCCTCATGTGATATTTTACTGCATGGATTCCATGGCAGGGATTAATTCTAACTTTCTGACCTTTCCTTTGACATTTTCAGTTTTATGTTATCTTGTGCTAGTATTAAGAAACTTCCAGAATTTATTACTTCCATACGTGTCACGATGAACACATTCTCATTTATCTTTATGTCACTCCTTAATCATTTCTTAGTTCTAGCATTAATAAATTGCTATAAAATATTGTATGCGTAATCGTACACGTACACAACTTCTACCCAACTAAAACTCGGAATATAATTCTAAGCTCTATGAAATAAAAAATCGGCCAAGTGTGCGTCGGACTTGCGCACGATGGGTTCCGTACCAATAGGAGCATATTTTTGCATGGGAGTCTTTTAATATTATTATTATTTTAGAACAGAAAAAAGGCCCAAGTCATAGCGCTCTGGGAATAGTTAAAATAGCAGTGTATAAAATATCAGCAAATCTGACCAACAAATTTTAGTAGTAGAGCACATAATTATGCATCCTTACAAACTTTCACATATGCTACAAATATTAGTAAGATTAATGAAAAAGTTTTACGACAGCGAGCACTAAGCAGACATAATTTAAATCTATTAAAAGCAGATAAATTACACGAGAGACGAGATAAATTACAGCAAAAACAACAAGAGCTTTTATATGATAAAAGCTCTATGACAAATGAGTGACAGCAATACTAGATAGCGCCTCGCCTCATTAGACGCGCGAATTAATTAGTGCCATAATGAATCGTAATCCTTCGCTGCCACGCGTTACGTACATCATTAATGTCGTCGGGATATGAGTTAATCAAGCCCCTATTTTAATTTAACACTATTTTCTATGTAGAACTAATAATATTGTTAATAATGTTAAGACAAAAAACCAGACTGCTTAAAACATTTTTTGTTCATAATGATAAATTTAATTTACGCTTTGTAGGATTTTTTGTCAAAGTAGTCAAAAAAAAGTATTATTATTATATAAGTAAGTTATTATAATGGTGTATTTACTAGCTTTCATTTGAGCTCCACATAGTGGCCATGATAAAAAAATCATCACTCCCCCTCCCATTTGTTTATATTTGCAGGCGCCAGTTTTTATTTTTTTTATATATAATCTATGTCACTTTGGTAACTGAGACGATTCTAATGATATAACGTACATCACTATTCTTTAAGCCGTATAGGCTGTAGCGCGTGCCAAAGGAATGGACATACATACAAACAAACATACAAATTTTATCCTCCTTCGATGCGAGTCGGGTAAAAAAAGAAATAATGCTTATTTTTTACTAATAAACGCAGTGCCTTAACTAAACTTAATTAAATAGGCAAGCAGTCCACCTAATGGCAAATAATCACGACCGCCCATGGACATCTGTGAGCATTCCAGATGAGTTGTTTCTCCCGAGGACTAAAATCACACCCTACCAGCGTCACGCAAAAACTGCTTAACGCAAGAAGCTACTGGTGTCCATGGCGGCAATGTTTAAAGGCATAAAATGTTTAAATATCACGATATTATAAAGTACTAGGTATGCTATGTGGTTCCATCCGCTACTAAATAAAAAAAAGAAACAAACATAGCGTGGTGTTATATCAATAAACGGACTATTCAATACAAACTATTTTTTAAATTCGAACCATTAGTTCCTAAGATTAGCCCGTTGAACCAAACAAAGTCTACTGCTTTATAATATTAGTATAGATAGTATAGATATCCAAACATTACTTAGATCAACATTCTTTAAAAGATTTTGAATAATCATTTTCTGTATGTGTCGTGTTTTGTTTTTGTCAAATAGCAAACGATCATGCGTCCGGTAAATCGCTGAGCAAAATCGCATCTGTGTAAACAACATGTTATCCTCCAGAGACCGCCTGCGATCAAACGGAAGCAGTTTTTGTAATCCCGGCCGAATTGGAGATCCGAGAGATTTGTAAACGGATATTTTTTCACACATTCGACCGGTAGTTTCTTTCATGACACATTTTATAATCTCGTAAATTATATTAAGATCAATCCTACATCCATTACTGATCCAAAAAAAGTGTCATTTTAAGTCTACATTCTAAATGTAAAATCCTAAGAAGTAAATAAAGTATAGGAAAAATTACAAAATCCACTTTTTGCAGGTCGACGATTTTTGCTTCGAATATCACATATTTAGAACAATATTTTATAAGCATTAACATATGTTAATGTTAATTGAAAATGTAACAATAAAAAGGTGAAAGAAATATTATTCTAACCGTAATAATCATACATGTCGAATATAAACATATAAATCGTAAGTTTTATATTATATAAGTTTATTGTTACGGTTGCTGTATGGTATATTCCTAAAAGGTGCCATACTTATATAAGGTAAGTATGTACGTATAAGCAGTGCGATGTCACCTCTTCTAATTAATTCCAACTCGAATAACGAAGCAAAAACTGAGCAGTGTTTACGAAATATCTTTATGAGGTACGAAAACTTATAAAATTAGCATTGAAATTTGGTGTCCCTCAGGGGACCGTATTGGGACCGGTACTTCATACCATTGGAATGACATCCGCTCCCGCCACACGCGCTGTTGCAACTTGTTCCTTTAAAAATTATAATCCAAAAAAACGGGTTATTAAATTTATATACATCTCACTTACACGAAAAATACAGGAAACGTACAGGAAAAATACAACCAACTTTTATGCTACGAAAAACGGTTTTTTTTTTATATAAAATGAGGTTTAGTACCGAAGTTAGCGTTCAACGTAACATATTTTTCTAGATCAAGTCCACAAACTACGTCCAATATACACGACATGCTCATATAAATAATACATGATGAATATATAGCTTCACTTCTTTGGGAAGTCGGTTAATAAATGAGAGGGAAAAATAAAAAAAAAAACCTAAAACAGAAGTTTAATAATTGCCGAAATCCAACTAGATAGTTATAGCTGTCTTAAAATATGGGTCTTCAAACAGACAAACATACCTTCTATTTATGAGCTACGATGTCACAAACAGATACACAAGTGCGCACACGTTAAACCTATACACCGTTAAGGCCACTTAGAATAACAAACATTATTGAAACAAGTTACATATTAAAGATTCAGAGCATGTCAGATCGAATTACAGATTTTTTGCGGTCGTTAACGGCCAATTAGCTCTGTTACCAACAGGTGGTCGCTGTGGTGACCACTTGTCATCTGTCCAGACTTTCGCTCTGTCCACTTCAGTTTGTTTGCTATGATAGATATTAATGTAGCCAGTCGGGTTGAATGAATTTTCAATTAAGCGCAACTGGCATAATCTTATTCGTGTTTATTAAGTATTTATCAATTTTAATTTAATATAATAAAAAAATACATTCTTTTGGGAGACAATAACACATAACAAGTTTTTTACATGATTTCGATCAATATACTACGCTAATATTTATAATTTAATCTTGTAATACAAACATTTACCTGCCGACTCACTGAACTGCTTGCGTGGAAGCTCTTATGTAACATATTAATAAATATTGCAAACGTAAAGGTTTCTATGTTCGGGTGTTGATTTTTGGATCAAACCAAAAAGGTTGAACTGATTGTGCATAGAATTTGGTCCAGTTATACTTTACTTGGATTTTATCTTAGGCCTATTTATTTATTACTCACTTTTTCTTATTCTATGTTTTTTTTTTGCTACGACACCCGCGGACCATTCGTTCTATTCAAGACCGAGACCACGCTGTATAAACATACTATATTTTCCCTAACATTTCATACAGATAAGAAATCCCACAAAATACATTAATATGAAACACCAACACCATAAATAACTCTTACGCAAACATATCAAAGAAAAGTAACAACAAATTGAAATATGAACACAGCCGATGATACAATCAGCACCACCGGCCAATATTTATAGCGACACCAATACACAACTTGCGTAAATTTACACAATCTATAACGAGTGTCAGACACTTTAAACACTCGTACACTTGTAATTGGAAGGATTTATGCAGCACTGGCCAATCTCTGGAGTTACCAACAGATATAAAATATATGTAACAAATGACAATTTAATATTAAAAATGTCAAATAAGTTCTATAAGCAACTAACAAGCGTGAATTGACGACGGATACGAGTATTTATATATAAAAAAGTTTATTATTTTTGTTTTCTGGTATTTATAGATTTTTGTTCCCGACTATCTAGTTTATGTGATTGTTTCTATACTTGTATACCAGTGATTTGTAAAATCGTATGCAAAATTACAAAGGCGCAAATTATATTGCGGTCTTATGATGCTGTAATCAACGATGTAGAGAATGATCATGCCCACGTTGAAACATGAAACAAAGTGCAATGAATCGATTCGTAATTATTAAACACACACACACACACGTGTGCTTACATACACACACACTCACTCAAACGAACACACACGCACATACAGAGAGAGAGAGACTGAGAGGGAAAAACACACAGACAGCGAGACAGCGAGGCATTCTGCCATAGATATACTAATATATAAAAATCAAATGATATGTGTCTGTTTGTTACTCAATCATGCAAAAACCACCATCCCGTCATTATTATTATGTTATACATATATTATGTTTTACAGCGAAGCGCGAGAACTTCAGCTAGTATTACTCAAATAATGTCCTAACAATAATTTATTATACCAAAACAGAACTCTTTTCTAATTCGTCTATTACTACTAACCTTCTATGACTAGACGTCTAACTGAAGCTAGTGAAAGCTAGTTCATAATAAGAGCAGGCTCTTCCATTGATAAACTATATAGTAGTAATTGGACGGATTAATGCAAACTGTCCACTCGGGAGCCGATCGGTTTGAGTAGTGCCACCTGGCGCACGGTATAAATAATATGCCCTGGATGTCACTTCCGTTACTCGGATACTTTATACCGATGTATTCATGGTAAAAATAAAATGGATCCATGCGAAATATGTGTCAATATTTGTGATAATGTAATCCTATATATATTATCAATACTAAAGTTTATTAACGTTTGTTTTTTTAGTTACGTACGTTAGTTTTACAGTTAAACGGACTTTTGTCTATAGATAATGGCCGGTGGAGTTTAAGAGGTACCTGATGCAAAATGCATTTTGTGGAAATATTGGGGATTTCTTTGACGCGCACTTACTTAAGGGACATAACATGTATATTTTTCTTTTTCTAGCTCTAAACGTAATTTAAAAAATGTCGAATATTGAACTAAATTTGCTTAAATTTTGAGTTGAGCTCCTTTCGTTCTCACTGTGCCCCACCTCATATACATGCAGAGTAAGTCCGTCAATTGATTTCCAGCCAATTGATAAGGGGGTTTTCTCTAAGCGTTATTGACCATTGGCCATTAAGTTCCAAAATTGATAATACTCGTATATAATGGAAAGAACAATAAAATAGTAGTGTAATTAAAATTGAGATTCATTGTGAAAAACTCGATATTATTTATTTTTTGTGGCTTTACTACTACCATAAATTCACAATCATAGACTAGTTCGCTTAGTTCAAGTTGCCAGCACATCGTCCGTCTCACAAATAAACTTAGTCCAAGCCAGTTACGTAAAGTTCAAGAAGAACTACTGAGAATGGATAAGGCTCGCTTTAACTAACGCCGGCAACCATAACTTCACCAAATAAATTACTTGAAGCAATTAAATTTATGAGCCATTTAGATCGTTTCCTTCGTCGCTATCAATGTAATTAAATCAATGAACTAGTCAGATAAATTATATGTATAATATCTTTCTCAATTATATAGGCTTTTTATGTAATAGATCTCGAGTTTGCAGTGCACCTGATGTTAACCTGGCCGCCATCTTTAAATTCTAAACAGGACAGATGACCATTTAATCATATTGATTTAATGACAATTCATTCCCCTGACTAAGTCAAAACTTTCTTTCAGCTTTGCCCACGTTAGCACACTCATCAGACTACAATATCTCAACTTCATACTATTGTTATAAGCCAATATAGATATTGTGTTGAAGCCAATATAATCGCTCTACTGTTGGTAATTTAATTTATTGACAAACTGATATCCATACATCTGTTGTTGTGATTTTTAACCTTTACCCTGCCATAGACAATATCAAACATCTTTTTTTTAAATTGTCTATCATAATATTCCTGTGTTTAGGCTGAAATGCAAGCAGCCAAAGCGCAAAACTTTGCGCTTTGGCTGCTTGCAAGCGAATTTAGGAGTAATTCATTTACGAATTTGAGGCGCTTGCGACGGATACTTTAGGTCCACGGTCTGTTGACAAGACACTTTATGTTAAGGACATATCCATCAGACTTATCGTCACATCGGATGACCAGAGGAAAACCTACTTAAAAAAATATTTCGCCTAAAAATTTGTCTCGCAATTCGACTGATGGAAAACATAGAGTTTAAATATTTTTTTCATTTATAAGCATTATTTTATTAATTAAGGGGTCGACCAAAAGTTAGGTGAGATATTTAGGTGTAGGATGCCAATAATAATATGGGTATCAAATAAAAGCTAGTAAAAACATTACAAAAATATACACATCATAATATTTTAATGTTACTTATTTGATAAAAACATATAAAAAGCGTTAAAGTAAAAATATTATTACAAAACCAAAAAAACCCGACAGCCAATATCAGATTTAACAGTCAGGTTTTATTTTCAATAATGTCTTAATTATGTGTTTAATAACGAAATAATAAATGTTTTAATATCATCCCTACGTGACAATACATATAATAAGTATAACATAAATGTAATGAACTTTATCTACTCTAGGATCGTCTGGAGTTAATTAAGTTATTGAGCTATTACGGGCAATGGGCAATCTACTTGCCAGACATATGGAGTTATCAAATTTAATGGCAGCATTTCGGAGGGAAACTGTTCTCCAATTTTCATGTACTTGTAATATAAATGTAATATGTTCGCTGTATTTTCATTAAGAATGTGAAATTATGAACGCATAACGTGTTCGGTATTTGTCTTTTATGGTTTTTGTAGATGCTATTTCTACACCTACTTTTGGTGCTAATAAAGTGTTGGCCGCTGCTGTGTGTGTGTTGTCGTCTTTAGGGTAAAATAAACTCATTCGAGGCGTTCAAGCTTAGTCCTCAGGGATAACAGTAAACTCTAGTTGACCTTAAGTAGAAATCTAATTCTATATGTTCCCTTAGTACAAATTTATCACATTTCACAAGGACAGATTTAATTATAGATCTATGTGTGGCTGTAGTCAACTACCATCAGATTTTGTAGCCCGGGGTAAAAGTGTAGTTCGACCTGGAAGGTTCTACCACCTATTTCAAGTGTTTGTGTTTCGATGAAAGGGTGTAGTTGTCGGCTTACTTATATATGAGGCGATCATCTTAGTCCTCGAGTGTAGCAAGGCATCCTGATCAACTTCAGATAGAACCCCTGTTCTATATAAAGTTGCTTACAGATGTCCACGGCCACCAGTGACTTACCATCAGGTGAACTGCATTCGTTTGCTACTTAATAAAAAAAAGGTTGACTACATACGTTCGCTATTTCTATGACATACAATAGTGTAGAATTTAATCGTTCGCCAAAAAAGGACTCCCGTGTCGAAGCATTACAAACTGGTTATTTTGAAACAAACTCATGTTGAACGTTTTTTTTCGCAAGCCCAGCTCGGGTTACACTGATACGGATCTGCTACAGGCTGACAAATAGGTTTAGGACCGGTAGCCGGGTACTGTGCCGTGAACGAGTAACAAGGCCTTTATTGTAGGTACATTTGTTTTTAGGGTTCCGTAATGTGAATGTAAAAACGAAATCCTACAACTAACACACCGCTGTCCGCTGGTTGTCTGTCTTTCTGTCACCAAGTTGTTTCTCATGGAATGTGATAGCTGGACACTAGTTATTTTTCCAGATGATATATTTTTGTTGCCGCTAGGACAACAAATAATAAAATAATATAAATGTTTAATGGGGTCCTCCCCTATAACATAAATGTTTTTCTTTTGCTTGATATTAATAAAGGCAATAAGCAGACGCTTGATATTCCTCCACTTTAAAAATAAATATTTAAATAAAAAAATATATATTTAAGGGGAGCTACCATACAACAAACATGAATTTTTGCAGTTTTTATGAATAATGGTACGGGACTATTCGTGAGCGAGTCCAATTCGCACTTGTTCAGTTTTTTGTGAAAATTAAGTGGCAAACGAGCTTGCAGTTTATTTGATACTAGCTGATCCCCGTGGTTTTACATCGTGTTTGAAAATAGCATAAAACTTTAAATTGCAATAACTATTTATAATGGAATATAGATTGAGCAAAGACTAAATGTTACCTCATGATTTGGACTATAAATATAATGCATTCCTTTAAATTAAATCAGTAGTTTTGGCTTGATGTTTCCAACACACAGACAGACAAATACTAAAAAAAATATGTATAATATTCCTTTTCTTTTGGTTGGTGGTTTCTCGATCATTTAACCATTTAGCCATAGACACTATTATTACTTAATGCCACTCTTCAAAACTATTTCTTTTTAAATATATGCAATGTAAACCTATAAGTAACTAAGTATACTGAACACTTTACACAGATACTATGCGGTGAATGATCACATATTGTGCCAATTTAAGTTATTAAATCATTAACTTTTCCTTGAACCATTTGAACCATTTTCAAAAAGCATCCGTAATGAACAAGTACTACTTCAGGACTATTTCTGAACTATTTCAGGACTTAGAGACAGTGTAGGGAGAGTGGCAAGTGATCATATCACGTAACAATCGAGCGAGCACCACTCGAACCAGCGTTCTTTGATCACTGTGCACGTACAATCGCGCACAGAAGTTATTCGTCGGTATTCAAATATATCGTAAGCTGAACTTTAGCTGTAGTAGATTTAGTAAAAGGGTATAAGATTCGTAATTATTCAAAGGTTAAGAAGACCACAAACAAATGACGAAAATAAATCCAAAATTCCATACATTTAATTAAAGTTTTCATTCCTTATGAAATGTATATTATGGATTATTTTTAAATACTTTAATATGTAGCGAGTCATTCTTGGAAGGACATCTTCCCTACATTAAGAGTTTGTTACGCAACGTTTAGATATTTGTTATAAAAAGCATATGTAAGTAACTTTTCTCGGGCGCATTCGTTACTCGTCAAGTTGCTCGCGTATCAAAGAACTATGCGTCTATATATGCTTACGCGGCACTTGCAGGTTCGTCAATGTTTGGCGAGTTGCTCGATGGACTGTTTTCGAGTTATATCATATTTGATACAGTCCTAAAAAGCCTTTATAATACAACTTTACTTTTATCATTTTTTTTAATCAGATTAAATTAATAGCACACGACCAAGCGGTCCATGTGATTAAGATATAGAAGAGGGATTCTATCTGAATTAATCACAGATGCGTCACAACTCTCTAGGATAAAAATGCAC
>DWLI01004664.1:0-10677 GCA_018249915.1 Cecropterus dorantes dorantes
GCATTGAATATTAGATTTTATGTCTGCTACTCATTATATGCAATTGAAATCCCTTATACTTACATGAGTGAGTAGTTATGAACTGTCTGCTCCTAAGGATATATCTCTCTTGATAATGTTAAAGTGAGTTATTACATTGCTTAATAGTCATGTTAAGCTGAAATGTCATTAGGTTAGTATTCAAGAAATCATTTGACGTTCTAAAGTTAATGCTTCTATCCGGAACCTCAAAATAAAGACTATTCAATAGCATTAAATAAACTCTTTTTCGAAAATAGATGACACTAATAATAATTTTAATATTACAATATATTATGATTTATTGTAAATTGATGCTAATAAAGAACTAGATAGCAGCACAGCGAGGCAGAAAAATAAACAAACGTACATTAAAATATTGCCCATACCAAATAATCTTACTGTGTATTATAAATACGAAAGTTTGTGGGAATGTATGTGCGTTTGTTATTCTTTAAAGCGAAAACTACTGATTGGATTTGTCTGAAATTGGGCACACAAATAGTTTATGGTCTGAATTCACACATAGGACCATTTACCATGCTACATGCGGACGAAGCCGCGGGAAAAGCTAGTATGTTATAATTGTAAATTAAAATAACAAATGCAAGTATTGTGAATAAAAGGTATGTAACGTCACATACTCGAAGTTACTTTTGTGCGAATATCTTCGTTTTGTACGTACCGTTCTGAAAACCGTGCGTGTTGTGTTCAAAGATGTCAACAATGCTATTGTGCTGAATAAGTCCGGGGACTTTCAAACAAACAAAATACATTCGCACCGACACTTTGTTGTTTGTTTTGCCTTCGGTTCCTGTGAATTTTTACACCCATATCTTGAAATTGCGAAATTTGTTAGGCATAAAAAAATGATTACGCACTCATTTATTGTAATCGTCAAAACGAATCATATGAACCCAAACGTTTAGCTTTGCTTGTACTTGTACCCCCTGAAGGGTCCAACCGTCCACAATCCTTTTGTCAGATTAGTTTATAGATTCCAAATTACATATCGTCGCTTAAGTTCTAACACCGCGGTTCTCAAAATTACCAAATATCCAGGAGACCAAAAATACTGTTTCATTTAGTTATTTTTAATTGGCCAGAGCACTGCTCGTTACCTCTTTTAGTATGAAACAACACTGACTTACGCGTAGTTTTCACCGCATGTTTGGGTGAGTCGCATATACGCTATGTTCTTTTTTCTCAAATAACTCGCTTTGATTGTCTCAATTTGTTTTTATTGACCAAACGATGCGTCTTTTAATTCCCCATCGAATGATATGCATAACTCAAAATGGCCATTATTCGAGTTACGCGGTGTTCGAACTTAAGAGACGATATGTACCTCGTACAACAGATATATAAATTGATCATTTAGATATCTGGCCAGGTATCGTAATGATAGAATACCCTTTAATTTACCTTTCTATCTTAACAATATATCCTTTTTTCTATGTACTAACTCGCCCGAATTATAACTAATTTCAACGCTGAATTTTATCAACTCACGTGGTGTAGTATCTCGTCAGCAGGATGAGAAACATCAGCCAAATTATCAACTTAAAATATCTTAGATATTTTACAAATCTGTATAATCGAGATGTTTTTTTTCAGATATGAATGAAAAAGGCATGTCGCGGACGGGAGGCCCTAAGGTGCGGCTTACGAGAAATGTTTTTTCGTTGCTGTACAAGAGATGGTCTAACTTTCCTGCAGATACTTTTGCTTCATTCATTAGTCACGGAGTCTATTAAGTCCACTGTTAGACATAGTCCTCCCATAATAGGGGTTGTTGCTAAAGGTTGCTGCGTCTGCTTGCTTCTTGTATCTCGTTCTGTTATAAAAGTAAAAGCAAGCGATTAAAATTGAAAAAGTCTTATAAATGTAATGCGTGTGTTATAAAACAACACACTACAACATGTGTGCACACAAGTATATCTTCAACAATTAATAGTCACGACTTCAGCAAAAGTTTCTCTCTAGTGCTGCCCGCGGCGAAATTTTATTGAAGTTTGATGAAAGTCAAGGGCACTTGAAGGCTTTTACTTCAAAGTACAAGTATCTTGCATTCTACCAGCAACGTAAATTAACTCTATTGGCAATAGTGAAAATTTTGTGTGTTGGCATCGTCTATCCAAAAGGGAACTCACTGTTGTCTGTTAATTTAGGAGACATTACGTCAATTATTTCTGATCAGGTACATATGACCTAAAGAAGACGACGGTAACCGTTTGTTTCAGATGGCTTAGCGACTGTTGGAGTTGCATAGTGCGGATTGGTATATAAATATGTAATTAATTTATATATTATTCCATTTGGATTAGATCAAACCAAACGTATATATTATTTTATGTATACAGTAAATATAATTATGTACGATTGAAAAATATGAATATATAAAACAAAATCACTAAACGATTGGTACTTTTGGTAATGAAATAAAAATAATTAACCTACTTGATTTTGGACGAAATAGTCAAGATGTAGGTAGCCTCGTCTATACTATTATTAAAGTAGTAGAGTTTGTTTGGTTGAACGGGCTAATCTCAGGAAGTACTGGTTCGAATTTAAAAATTCTCTGTGTGTTGAATAGTATATTTATTGAGGATGGTTATAGGCTATAAAGCATCACGCTATGTTTGTTTGTTTTTGTTTTTATTTAGTAGCGGGTGAAATCGCGTAGCACACCTAGGCTATAAATATTTATTCTTAAAATATTGCCTGTACTTGACTTATATTAAGGTATAATCATATTTTTTGAGCTGGTCCATATAGGGATGCATAAATACAGGCATTTGGTAGTTCAATGTTGAACATCATTATTGAACATCTTTATCAAGGTCACTCAGGACTTTGTAACAAACTATTGTTACATATGTATAATTTGATGACCTAAAATAGCGCCTAATCATATCAACGAGGTATATGTATGAAGGTATTTACGCTTAAAACAGAAACGCTTGAAAATTATTAATATCATGCATGATCATTAATTGTGCTAGCTAAGTACATTTCTTAATTACACACATAAAGGTGTTAGGGCTTAACTAACTAATTAGAATAAGCGACGGTATAATATTCGCTAGCATTTATGTCTTGGCACTGGCTGGGTTTGAAGGACGGCCGCATAACTTCATTTACACTAAGCAATTTATGCTCTAAGATAAAATGATAATTTAATTACTCCAGTAACTATCGCCTTCAGGTAAATGAACTTTTATTTGTTAAAGTCGTGAACTGAATGTATATAGATATGAAAGGATTGTAATTAATTCAACAATGTTAGTCGCACCTCGCTGTTAATTAATTTGTTTTGAACAATGTACGTGTGACAGTTGGGGGTGCAGTGATATCCATTATAATACTTGTACATTTATAATTAGTAAGACATACATATTATAATTGTTATGGTATTCAGCTGTGGGGTATTATACTGGATTTAATTAAGCGTGAAAGAGATAAGAAAGGTTTAATCTACGCGTCCTAACCGCTTGGCCATGAAACTTTATTGAAGTGAAAACTTCATTGGCCGCGTTGAGCATTTTTCGGTAGGAGAAAAAAACCCTCGTTTTTAACGCTCAACGCTAACGAATATTACACGAGGGCCCAAAACATACCATTCAAGAGTATGTTTTGTGGCCCTCCTGTAAGATTTTGTACAACCTATACATACAATTTTGTATACTTTTATAATTATAGGTGTCTATAACTTATTTAGTTACGTAATTAAGCTTAAAAACTTAAATTAGTGTGTGACTTTCTTTTTAAGTTTTCGGTTCTGTTGGCAGTCCTCATGACTGCCTCCGAGACTTTAAAACTTAGAACTCCCTTGCAGCGCCTACCGAGTTCTAAGTTTAATAAAAATATAGCAATAGCTTCTTTTAATATATAGCTACTGTGACACACACAATTTATTACCCATTTTTTAAGGAAAGAAGTTATAAATTCGTTGCAATTTTACTATAAGAATGTTCCATATTATAATTAAAAATTCAAACCTATTCCGTTGAAAATCTACTAAATGACGAATTGAAGCGACGAATCCGGAGGAAAATGTAAATTTTACTCATCGTTAGTAAGCCAAGAGTTACCTTGACAGATTAATCACAGCATCTATGTACAAATACAAACTAGTGTTCAAAGTATGACAGTGACGCGAGGCGCCGGCGGCCGTCGGTAGGGTTGGTAACGTTATCGATATTATTATGAAAGGCCTAAAAGATCGATAACAGATTATACCAAAAATTTAACGCGATATTACAAATATATTGAAAATATAGATATTAAAATATATTGAAATAAGAAAACCTTTGTTTTCACCAACAAATTTCAATGATTTCCCATTAATTGTCTTAACAAATGTTTTAGAGTTCGATATCAATATTTTTTTCAATGTTATGTTAATGTTTCAGTATTTATAAACATATCGACGTTTTAAGGTCAACATTGTCAAATTTTCGATATATCTTTTCGTCCCTAGTTGTCGGAGATTAATCTCTGTGCTGCAGTCCAAAGCAAAGGTTTATAGACTCCACGGACGAAATGTGCAGCGAGTAATAAATTTGACGAATCACTACTCCACTCACTGTTCTGGGGCAAAAAGAAACTAATATTGTGACAGATGGCTACAAAACAGGCCATAAATTCTGCGAATTGGGTTTAACAAACAGTTTATTTCTAACTCGATTTGTTACACGTATAGAGTGAAAAACTTGATAAGCCTTTTGTGGTCAACTTTAATAAATTTGATATGAGCTATTAACGTGTGTCATCGTTCTTGATATGCACCTCCCTTTCTTTTCGTAAATTTCTTAGAAGGGACTACAATGCAACCCGGAAGATAGAGCAGATAGGTAGAAGATAGACAGAGCAGTAGAGCCTTCTTGCGTAACATCAACACTCACTGTGATGACAACCACGCATGTCAGGCGCGTTGACTATTATCAAAATCCCCCATGAATGGAGGTTTCTGTTGAGTAGTGAATTTAAAGCGGCTGATTTACTGTGAAGACTCTTTTAACAATTCATTTTCAATTATTAAACTATCGAAGTGAACATAATAAAATTGGAGTTATTTAATTTAATTTTGTTTAAATCTATAATTTTAATATACGAGTAAATAATATGTAGTGTTTGATAATTAATTAAAAAATCTCTTTTTCACCTTCATTTTAGATAGAAATAATACGTTGTATTATATTATTATTTGAGAATGAGATAAAAATATGTATCAATCTTTTGGTATAACATCCGCTAAAAATACATGAATTTAAATTATAAAATAGGAATAAATAATAAAACCTTTAACTTTTAACTATGACCTATTGTTATTAACCTTTTGCTATAGTTTTGGTTCAGTTTACCATGTCAATAATTTCCAAGACCATAAGCGTTTTAGCCAGCACCACGTTGTCGATATATGACAATGTGACGTAGCGCCAGCGCCTGCGGTCGTTGCAAATTATTCTCGCGTCGTAGGCGACCGTTTATAGAGTGGTCGCTGGCATCACCGCAACGTATGGGCTGCGATATATTCCGCTATTGCCCTGACCGCCGCCATCACTAACTTGTTATCCCAGTTGATTGAGATTGTACATTGTAACGTCACAACTGCGTGAATTATTGGACCTTTATTCACTTTTTTTAAAGTTTAAGCAGTAAACAAAAACTCATAGAAATCGCCTCTTTGTTACTTCGGTAATATGAGCGTATCGCTTTTTATGAACTATATGTAACCGGTGTATAATTGTAGATAGATATACCTCCGTGCGTTATTTGTTAGTTTTTGTTGTGCGATACTTAACATCTGGTGGACAATATGTCCCTATACTGAATATTTTATTTTATTATAATGTAAGAAACCCAATCAGTTAGAGTTCCGTATTCTTGTATTTTATTGATACTCGCATTGGCGAGTATCAATGGGCCTTAAAGCTCTTAGTAAAGTATACGTACTTATTGAGATATTTATCTCAATAAGTACGTATACACACTGGTCTCAGTAATGTAAGATTTTATAAACAATATGGTATATATCGAGCTACATTAAACTGATACAACATCAAAGCTTGTAGCGGGCAATGTCGTGCCAACCGTGGCCCTTGTAATCTGGGCGTGTAATAAATTTGACAATTCTGACCGGCTTTATGGCCGGCGGTGTAAACAGACCTATCTGAAATATTCCATTACAGCTACAATGTTATATTGGGCGTGTAAAAATTTAAAAAGGTAATGGCTGCTCTGACCTTGGCTTTTAATAACAGCAGAAACGACAAAAAGCGGTAAATATCTAGCAGCAAAATTGTGAATATTTTATTCAATGCCGTCTGCTTAATTTAATCAGATTATATCTATACGTACAATGAAGCTGGATTTATTTTAGAAATAAACATTGTAAACAACATAATTATAAGCCTGATGTACAATAAATTAGAAAGCAGTTGACAGTTTTGTGACCATCGTCGTAAATAGACCTAAATAAACGAAAAATATATAAAATTTCCTGTGAAGTACCAATACTTGTTTCGCTACGGGACATAGTAACATGCAAAATATCGAAATCAAAAGTAGCGTATAGGTTGACCAGGTAAACTACATCTGTGCAAAATTTCATGTAAATCAGATCAGTGTTTCTCGCGTGTATATATGAAAATGAGATGGTGTGTGTCTGTTTATTACTTAATCATGCAAGAACTACTAGTCCGATTTACATGAAAATAACTGATGGAATGATTTTGACTTCGATATTTTACACAATTTATAGATGGCGACTTTAGTGACATTACAACAATCCTTTCATGTATAAATAGCCATTTAATTCAAATTCTTTAAATGATACAGTGACAGACAATTATTTATAGTCCAATCTATCTTATTATATATTTTACTCTTAAATATTGTTTTAACTGTCAACTTCACATTTTAATTTATTAATGTCCCGTAGCGAAGTGTGGGACTTCCGCTAGTATCACATAAGTATATCTTCAAAAGACTATCCTCAACGGATATTAGTAGCAAAGTGGACTATAATGTAATGTCGTTATAACGTATCGCGAAGCCTCTTTATATTGCTGTTTTATTATTTTCCTTGTCCTGCCTTCTTCCTATATCCGTTAACGTATACTTCTGTTTAGGCGTCTTTTAACTGTCATGAACATATGTGTAGCTTCATCTATTTACATGCCTGCATCGGCTTTAAGATCATTTATTTGTTTTTATTTTGATGTGCAATAAATAAACTCATATAATTTTATTTATGAACATATAATATGTTGCTGGGTTCCGTTCAGTTGAATGGTCCGTTCCGTCGATACACCGATCTTAATCCTCTCGATTTTACAGGCTACATAATTTCGACGTTAAGTATTTTGATCTTCAATATTGCATGGTACATGACACTGTAAAAATTATAATATTTCTGCTAAATCATTCGTGGATAGATGTCCACGAATGATTTAGATTTTCCGGAAAGTAGCATCACTACATAAATTAATATTGAGTAATATATTAATGTAATATGATCACAACTTTTTATCTGTGATTCATGAAATTGTAAGAAACTTTTTCCAGTAACACCTATACACCTCCGTAGGTGTGTGAAACATCACGTACGAGTATGGTGCAGTAATAAGATTAACGATGGCGCGTCGTTCGGTGCGCGTTTGATGGCCGGTTAAAGCAAGGGCCACTCAGCGTGATCAGACCGCTTTACTGCCTCTTTATTGCAGTTATACTTCAATGTCACATTAAAATCTCAATGGCGATGTGTATCTTCAGTTATAATTGAACCTTTGATACTGAGTCAACTAAGGATGTTAGCCACAGAAGCATTGCTACCTTTGAAGACTAAGTTGGAACGTCTTGCAAAAGGATGTGTTTTTTTTTTACCTTACTGTCAAAATTAAAACTCAGTAGCGATTAAAACTATAGTTGTAAGGCAGAAATAAGTGAGATGGTATCTCCGGAGTCGAACCACTAAGCGTTCTACCTTTAACCTTTAGGCACCTATAATATACGTATTGGGTAAGGAATACTCAACACAAAATGATTCAATCCAAAAACATTTATTTTTCATATTGTTTATTATAACTATTCTCCCTTTTCTCAATCTACACCGCTGATGAATCAATAAATAATAGTGACATTTAATTTGTCGGGAAACATTTTCAATGAATGATTATATACGAATGATTGGAAATAACAGACAGGTCTCTTGACCCGAAATAGTCTTGTCTATTAAATTAATTGTTTTCCTAGTGGCTTGACAAAGGTCAAAATACCAACTTATCAAGGAGCTTTATTTCCTTCAACTAACTTCTCTATTGTATTACTTGTAGTTGTATGACTTGTAGTAAAGGACACCTATATAACATTGTGGTTTGTTTTTTATAGGGATTCAGGTTCGATCTGGTCTGGATCTGGGTTTTAAATTATTTTATATGGTTTTATATAAACTTAATATGAATAACTTATTAGAAATCGTCTTTTGATAATATAATTTGACCTTTTCTACCTTAAGAATCAAATAAGTTCCAATATTACCATTCTTCAAATAATATAATCTTTATGTTCTATTGATAAACACTATAACAAATATTTGTTGTGGTACAACCCGAATGGTTTCAGGAGGATGTACCATACTTAGCACTTACCACCAGCTGGACTGCATTCTCGTTTGCAACGTCAATAATATAAAAAAGATAAAGCTAGCCGACATTATCGAAATAATCTTGGAATAAATGCCACGAAAATGTCAACAGTGGCTGTCTTATAGAGAATGCGATCTTACATCGACACCCTCCCTCGAGGGCCGTTCCGTCCTCTCCCTCGAAAAATTGCCTCGATATATCAAGCTAAGCGTGAAAAACGTATACGCCATTGTAGCGTAAATACGTTCAAAGTCCATATAAAGTAATGTTAGGCATTTCATCATTACAATATTGATATATACATCTTTCGAAACTATAATATCTTCATCGTGAACAAAACGCTTTCGCTTTCTACACTCATAGCCCCACATTAGGATTTTCTCCTGTGTCGTAGATACCATGGATATACAAAGAAACTCAAAACGAAATCTTAACTCCTCATTCAGATGTTTGTCTGGCCAGAGATCGAACCCGGAATCCACTGCGTGCCAGGTCGACGTGGTGACCGCTCCGCCAGACGGGTCATCAAATAATAACACACACACGCTTTCTACACTCATAATGTAGGTAGTTATGCAAATATATCAAGTAGTTGCTATGTCAGCTTTAAAAAGACTACATATCCCGAAATATAATTACTATGTTAAATATCAAAAGTCATTTAAGTTTTGTCAAAATAACGTTCTAGCAATAGAATCTCATCTATATCTTTACGCCAGGGTTTATAAATTTTAGTTAAAGGTTTTACTAATATTTGCAGTTCGTCTCCGAAGGCAGCGTCATAACACCTATCTTATTTACCCTATACTGCAATTTGTGGGTGGATACATATCCACCCACAAATTGCAGTATTAGCCGCATCTGATCAGGTTAGGGGGTGTGGAAGACTCCTGAGCTGGATCACTTCCCCATCGTGGTAGTCCAGCTCAGGAGTCAACACATCAAAGGCCGCTCTTTGGTAGAACTCTAGTTACACGGAGTTGATTACAAAGGTCGGCAGTGACCATTTACCATTCGCTGGACTGTATACTCATTTGCTAGCGTGATTCAGAATTGGTACAGCGCCATCTAGTTGTAGCGCCGACAACAGCTTTCGTAACGTATTATCGTTTCAAAACACTCATTCATAGGTAATGCAATATCGTTTCGATTGTAATGAAGTTTCACTTCAAAAAAATATTTCATGGTGTCGCCTCATTGGTATACGAAAATATTCCGCGACGCCGTACTCTTGCTATTTATTACGTTGAATAAATATAAAATGTAGCTTTTTATTTTCCTAATTAATTAGTTTAATATCCAAACGAGTACATATAAATGTCCTTCAATTAACATATTCTAAGCAAATTATATTTTAATTCTATTCATGTATTTGTAGGTGCTCGTAGGCTTCTCGCGTCGTAATTTTCAAGAACATCAAATAAGAATTGAAAAGAGTCTGTTTATTTTCTGTGGATGTTTGAAATAAAGGAAGTTGCTAAGTAGGCTCTAATGAGGACGGCTTTATACTGCGGCCTTTTAGAACCCCGCCGTGAATTGCGTACGGTAGACTATTTTGTATAAAATAATTTATATCTCATCTAAGTATATGAATATTACGAGGAAAAGTTATAAAACGCGTACATCGTAACTACTTATTTGAAGTCTAGCATCAACATTATTAAATGTTTTCATACTCGTACAATTACTATTCACATGTTTCATTTATATCTCGAATGCTTTAATTTGTTAACTTAAGACCTCATAAAATATACATTAAATACAAATAAACAAATAATTGACCAACAGGGGAGGTACCACCGCTTCATACCTATTTCTAGCAGCAGCAGCAATTGTTGTGTTTCGGTGGAAGGGTGTGGTTGCCGGCTCACTTATATGAGGCGACCTTGTCAGTCCTCGGGAGTAGCAAGGCAGATATGATCGACTTCAGGTAGAATCTTTATGAAGTTGCTTACAGATGTCCACGGCGGCAATGGTTACTTACCATCAGCTTTTCTACTTGAATGTG
>DWLI01004665.1:0-10677 GCA_018249915.1 Cecropterus dorantes dorantes
AATCGATGAACATACAAAAAAAAAAAAAAAATACATACAGTCGAACATAGAACCACCTTCTTTTCGAAGTCGGTTAAAAAACGTTAGATACTTCACAACTACGATACCCTTGCTAGCGTAAGAAAGCGATTACAAAAGGGAATACAATAATTCACTAGGCGATGAGGTAACTAAAGCCGCGAACGGACATGCGCCAGAAGTGCATGCTGGTCGCCTATTTCTGCATCTAAAATAAACCGACGCTCGTAAACAAACAACTAAGGAGATCATAAACTAAACACATGGTGTAACCCTTGTAACAGGAGTCGCGTCAACCGAACTTCAGGAACTACTGGCGACCTGATTCCGAGGGCCGGTCACGATAAAATATCATACAGTCATACAGGAAAGTCAGGAAAGTAATGATGGCATGTGTTTAATGAGTCAGAGACGCTATTTGAGAAGTTCCAAGGAAGTCTTCTGGGAATTTTTATAGTGTAAGTGTACAGGAATTGATGTGAATGCGTGGGTCTCGGATGAAAAAAGCAGATAAAATTAGTTTTACTACATAAGAAAAAAACAAACAAACATAGCGTAATGTTATATACATATAATAGCTTATGGCCTTTTTCATCAAATGGACGCTTCAACACAACAATATTTTTTAATTAGATCCAGAAGTCCCAAAGATGCTGCTTTATAATATCAGTATAGAAGTATAGATTAGTATAGATTTTATGAAAGTTAATAGAATTATAGTGAGAGATAGCGAGTTACGTTATAGAAATCGTCTAATACTGTAGTCAATGTTTCATAATTTCTTTAATAGCTAATTTTGAAATAAAACCAAGTGGGAAGCATTGTTATATCTTGTTGCATAAATGACGGAAACAGTTATGTTCTGTTAGTTGAAATGATTGATACGTTTATTTTCCGTCCGGAAATATTACCGTTATCGAATAAAGTGGAAAATTTTCCCGTAAATCGCATTTATTGCAATAAAATTGATAAGGCAGACAAATTTAACAGTCACATAATAAGCGTAAACAAAGAAACAAATAACATAGTTAAATATGTTTATCGTACCTAACGTTTAAATAATTGCTCGCTTGGTTAGTTTCTTCACAAGTTTATTGCATGAGTAACTAACTATCAATGCATAATTTTGTAATTCTTTGTCGAATAACAATAACCGCATGAGACCTATTTTTAGATCCTCAGTAATACTCTTTTGTGACTCACGGCAGTAGTAAAAGGTCTAAATGTGATTTCGATTTGGCCACATAAAGGCGATATGAGCCCAACGAGAAGGCATTATGGTTGGTTTCAACTTGTGGATTCCCGAGGGAATTATTTTATATGGTAATAAATAATAATGGATCTTCTTTGGCCTTGGAGAAATTAGTCAGCGTCTCGACGCAGTAAATTGTGAGTTTATGCTACAGCGTGACAGACGTAGGGAAAACATTAGTGAAGAAAAATCGTAGAAAGTTATTACGAAAGCGCAAACGACAACCGCTGAGCACCTGAACGCTTAGGGTAAGTTCTATGAAATGTCTGCAGCGTTTGCTGACTTAATCCGATTTGGAAGTTATTTATGGCAGCATCCATAATAGACACGAAATTTTCGCAATCATTTTTTTTATTTTAATCCTTATACTTTGATTGTCCTCCAAGCCAAACCCATTTATAAGCCTATCTGTCATCTGTTTAATAACCCGATAATAACTAAAAAGGTCTTTCAAAGCCAAACTGATCGGTACATTTCGGAACTTTTACATTCAAACTTTATTACATTTTCGAGAAAATGTTGCATCAGCAATGAGATAGGTAAAAATACTTTCGTAATCTTGACAACAGCGTTCCAGAGATACAACAATGTTATTTTCTTTGCGAATTCGCAATTTCTACCTTCTGAAGCAATAAACCTCCTGGACGCAGGCCAAACACATCTAAAATGTAACAACGTATTGAATAACGTATGTCCCCGGACGAATTTCCCACGAATTTGAGCCTGGGAGGTCAGAGCGAGTTTGTGTATTTAGTATTCATGGAAATTATGTTTTGGGTATCGCAAGCGATAAGTTTATAGCGATTAATCTTTGCTCAAGATCACGTACTTATGTTACGTAGTTAATTTCTGATACACTTAAATCTAGCTCCGACATTATTAATTTTTATTTCATCATTTTTGAATTTTTTTACGTGGAAATAATTTTAAAGGTGTATGAAGTTTACTATCTCATAATGGAAACTTAACTTCTACAGTAAACCTAAGAAATACCCCGTAGCGCTACAGTAGATAAATCTGAGCAGGAAATAGGATGAATTTGGACGTGTTACTTTTTATAAAACCTACTTGCAATACATGATGCTGCCATAAGAACGAGGATGCGTCTATAATCAGAAATTACATTTAACGACGATTTTTAATGAATAGAAAATTAATCTTTGTTATTTTATTTCTAGAAATTATAGAGATTCAGAACTCCGGATGAGAAATAAAAATGTTAGAGAAAAACGTTTTGTTCAATTTACTCCTTCCCGTTTTCGAAACCATTGTGAAGACGTTCGTCATTCCTCATTAATTTCAGTAAAAAATAGTGGCGTACATGACATGACAAAATGCAACCGTCAATAGCGTTCGACAGCTGTATCGAAGCGAAACCTTGATGGATTTCTTTCTTACGTACATCTTATAAACTCGACCGAAGAGCGAGCGTCCAATTCGTTAAGATTTACACGGTATTACAATCCATAAGTCATTTAATCTTTAGTGCTTATTTCGTATGGTGCTTTTACTAGAATCCGATGCTCGCTTTTTGTCCCATGGTACAAGCGTAAGACATTCGATGAACGTCACTCATGAAGTTTTTGCGCATCTGCAAGTCTTACATATTTGGAGTTACCTTCGTTTTATTAATTTCTCATTCGGCCCTTTTTCGAGAAACTCATTGTTTGTACTGCCGAGAAAAAAAACTTGTATGCGTAAGAAGATTACAATCGATCACTGTAAAGCAATTTTAAATGTTTGTATAATATATTACCCGTTAAATATGCATGCGTACGACATGCCAGCAAAAAGACATAGTCCTTGTGAAGATAATTGTTCGGACCGCATATAATGATATTACGAGAATTGGGTTGAACTGTACATAATAAAAATGAGCAATGAATCTGTTTTTGGTTATCTCATTGGTAATTTTCGCGGATATCAATGATTATGGAAAAACGCATGGCAACGAAACTGTAAGAAATGAATCAATACGTTTTGGTTAAAGATAGTTAAATATTTAAATTATAATAAAGATCTCTTGTACACGTAACGAATATTGAATTTACTCTGTAATACAAATACTTCTGCAGGACGAATTATGATATGGAATGATACAAATGTTTCATACCAAACTGTTCTTCCGATGTCTTCATTGCGTCTTAAAATGGGCGCAAACGACATGTTTTCACATAATTAAACAACTATAAAATGGAAACAATGAGCCGTGAAAAAGAGAATCAGCCGATAGGCTTAAAGGTGCGCGAGCGCAGGTGGGAATCAGGAAGGCGGCAATTTGCAGCTGATGTTAATTGTGGTCTTAATGGCTCAATTGCTTTCGATCACCGTTATTAGCCGCCATGTTACACGTCCATTCATTACAGTTAGGTCCTACAATCATGGTAATTGCCTGAATCGATGGAATCTGTATTGGCATTGTAAAATCTGATAGGCATTCTTGCGATTCATATTATCTTACCAAATAACTTCATATGTCTTCAGAAACATCGACATCCTCACTTTCCAAAATGTTCCCTTGTGTTTGCCGTGTCCATCATAAGTTAATTTATTTTTGATACTTGTAAAACGTTTGAAGTCCTCATATTTTTTCTTTATCTGTCTATACTACATTTACGTATACGTATGTTTGATCACGATCTAGGTCTCTCGTGACAAAGCTGCTCTAAAGTCGTGTTTCTAGTTGAAGCAACTACTCGTAGTTAAGGAGATATTTTTTGTTGCCATACAGCGTCAAAAACATCATGCGTTTAAGCGTTAATTTAGCAGCGATCTATAATTATGTTCGGAAGGGAACTTGCTCCACAGGCATATAAAGTCGATGATTTGTCTCGTAAATTGTAATTTGCGTTGAGTATTGGCACTCCGGGCAGGTTATTATTTTATTGACGACTAGTAATCATGCGTCAAATTGGCCGGTTGGTCCAACCTTTTCACAGCACATTGTGAGATGAAAATTATTTAATGATTTTAAAGTATGGTTATTTCCTATAATCTGTTCCATCGGATGCAGCAAAGCTGTCGTCCTTGGTAGTTTTTTTATCAGACATAGTCGTGAAGATCGGATTGGGATAAGACATTTAAATTCAAACGCAGTCACGAAATAATTGGTGAGGTCATTTTTAATAATGCATCAGTAGCAGTATAAATAAACTGTCGACATGTGTATAAAAGTTAAACACGATAAAACATATGTAACAATCCAACCGGATAAAACAATACCGTTAACACGACTATCAATATCTTCATAAAAACCGTATGAATTATAAACAATTCCATATGGATTCGATACGTAGAAGGAAGTCCGATATTGTATAAATTACTAACACGATGCACGGTTTCGTCTAACCGTATAGGAAGTTCCACAACCACTGTGCAATTTCACAGCGGACTGCTCCTGAATAATTGATATTATAATAACAGTGAAAGCTAATGTTATATTCTGTACATTGTCTTTTTGTGTTCGACTTGCACGACCTCGACCTCCCATGTTGATTTTATCAACGTTCCCCCGTCAAATTTATAATCATTTACATCGCCCTCATTCAGTTTATTCGTATTATGTGTCATGCCGTCATTTTCAATCATTACAATATTCTTTGCTTTAGACATTTGACATTGCACATTTGTATTCTGTCGTTTTATGACTTCCAATTCACATAATTATCCTTAAACACTTGTAATTATTATGGCTATAATTATTGTGCCTTTTTGAGTTTTCTCAACTTGTGGAATATGTATATTGTAAAGCACATAATACGATACGTAATCATAAGTCAATGGAACTATGTAGTCTTTTGAAGGCTCTTATTACCTTAGGAAATATTTTACCAGAATGAACAGTCATAAAATATGAATTGCTAAAATCAATATTATGAATGCATACGATTGCAACGCTTGCATTCCGGCATACACCATCCTCATCTAGCTGATGCTTGTACCTTGTCAGTATACTATTTATTTTATAGTTTCTTCTTATCTTATATCTCATGTCAGACAGTAACAAGAACGAGATATATTTGTAGTTTATTATTGAAGTAATAATTCCATGTTACTTATAAACATACGTCTTCTACTACTTTTGATCATGACATGACATCACAAATCAATAAAATATGCAAATCAGTTTTAAGATATTAATGATAAAATATTGTGAAATACACAAACGTTCTGTTTTATTTACTTTTTAAGCTTCCCTCATTTATGAGCTTTACCCGTCAATGTCATACTCGTATCCACTTTTGAGCCATCACTGTATTGCCAACTTGGCAAAACAAAACCGCAAACTTCTGCGAATATTACTTCTCCGTCCACAGTATACGAGTATAAATAGATGTGTCTCTATCTGACAACATTGCTTACGCGTTTCTTGTGTAGTAAAAACTTTTCAAAATAGAAATATGTCCCTTCAATATGTTTTGGTAAGACTATTCTTTAAAAATTCTCGAGGTTCTACGGCTCCATTATCACACTTAAAATTTATATCATTGTTGATTGTTCACTAAGCGCTATCGTGATTTGATTAATACTTCTTTGAATCTTGACATTTACTTCTTATCATTAGACGGGAGAATATTCGTTTGTATAAAAATAATTAAGTAACCCTTTTGTGATGTCATTAAAGAAAAAATCTTATCGTAAGTTGCTGCCAATTGCGGCAAATGGCAAAACATGGCGCGGAATGTCCTTTCAAGTTTTAAATAGCTTCTGAATAGACCGTATACTTTTAGCCAGCCTTTTTATATCAACATGAGCGAAACATTCAAATGTCTCGTTCTTTAGACTCCGGCGATTCTTTTATTGAATCCATTTGATATTATTGCTGCCTTGCCGCTGCTCATAAAACACGGGCGATATGAAACTATTTTTAGCGGTCACGATGTAAACACTATTCTAACTTGTAATTAATAGGACTGAAATTAGATCTGCGGGGGCGTAAAAACTGATGTGCAGTTGTAAGCGAAACTAGTACGAGGTGCACCTATATTTACTGTTTCGTTGTGGAATTTTCATCTTTATTTTGTTTGGGTTTAAGATTACTACGTATGAAGAGTTACTCTTGTTGTTTGCGCGGTCTTGTCGCCCTACCACTTGACAATTACTCATCAACGCGTCGCAGCGACTCGTTTTAATGAATTATTGACGCCGAGAATACTATGGAGTCATATGATGTATGGGTCTGCTCTATGTACTTTATTAGTTAATTAGTAACACGCAACCGAGTTTCGTATCTCGACTAATCTCGCTGGCAGCGTCTCGAGTGTTTACAAGTACGAGTACATTGCCGAAGGAACCTTGATCACGTATGCATGTACTCGTAAGGACCTCTACATAAACACACGAGTAGTATCAATTTAATAGTAGTAATAAAGGGTTTAGATTTTGTACGGCGAATGTATTTTCTTAAGTCATACTAACTGTTTCCCGAGGCACCGCCCGCTTTGATCATGTATAATTTAATTGAATATCTTATATGTTAATCCAGGCCATAAATCTGTTTCTCGAATTTCATCGAAATCCAATCAATAGTTCATTTACGTGAAAGAGTAACAAACACGCATACCTACATCCTCATAAATATTAGTAAAATAAACATTATTATGAAACACTTATGAAAATTTCAATATCAAAGTTTTCTAGATCTATCATTTTATGCTGAGCGATGTCAGCAAGTGTAGCTTTATTTGGTAGGCAGATATTTTTAAATACAAATAAAATATATGTATCTTTTGATGCTTTTGTCAACACGAAAATACCACGTACATCTCCCGTCTCGCGACCTTGGACGATATGAAAATTACACCGCTTTATTGTCGCACATTAGACACAATTGTCCGATTGCTTCATTGTACTTGTGACTTGTTGCGACGGCCGGATAACCTACCTACGTACATTATGTGAATTTTACTACTTTAGAAAATATGCAAAATTAAAAAAAATGTAGAAATTTTTGGTTTAATAATGGACTTACATAATAATAGCTACGATTGCTTATGCAATATTTTATTGTGATTACTATAGGCTTTACATGCCAGTTTAGCTGCACCCTAGGTATGTGAGTTTAAAAAGAAAAATGTTATTGTTTACAAACTTTATGTGACGTATGACGCAAATGTTTGAAATGTGTAAAAAGTTTCTAAGATCATCTTGTTGCGTATATTTGTATTCTTGTCTTTGGTTTCTCCAAGATAAAAATAAGGGCGGCCATTAATGACCGACGACAGAGTAGACTGCACGTCGATTCGCAGTCTTCGCAAAAAATCAAGATCAGTAAACAATTTGCAATCAAACATAAAAACTCATAGTCATTACGAGCAAGTGAGTTGGCGGCGGGGTACACAAAAAAACCTATTCATCGGCGTATTAAAATGCGAAATCACGCATATGGTGGAGTGGATGCCCTTTCATCCTCTTTTTAAGTCCATTCGAGTGTAAAATTCGCGCGACTAATCACTCAATATTCCCTTTGTGTTCAGTGCTGTGCAACGCGCCAAAAACAATTGTACATCACTGTACGATTTTTCGAAGCAAGTTTGTTGGTAAGGAAATAATAAAGAGGTTCATTGATTTGTTTAATGGTGTTGGAACACATGAGATGTCTTCTAAAATGCCCTATTAAGGTCAATTCTGAATCTTTTACAAACATTTCCAGCGGCTGCCTTCAATGTTCTTCAGTCGTCAGTGATCCGATTGGTCAACGTGTATCCCTTTGAGGACTTAACCGAACTCTTATCTAATTTCGTTAAGTACTTTTTTATATTGTCGTGGTAGTCAGCGTTACAACAATCATCTACAAACGTACATGGATTTAGAACGACTACCAAATCCATCAACGCTTCCTTTTGACCAGCCTTTTCTCATTGACATTGAAAATCGATTCTAATAAGACTCAATTCACTTCATAAGCCGTTCTGAGACGACAGCCTCTCTTATTAAAGTCACAACCGCTTTTTATTAATTTTCAACGGCCTCTATGTGTGTAACACACACTCGCACGCAGTACATATTTATACTGCGTCGTGTTTTTGTGCAAACGCTTGACTAGGATGACACGCAAGTTTCTAGACAGGTACAAGTATAACTAGAATTACTTGGTTTTTGTGGCCACAAATAGTTATTTATGAAATTATCGGACCACCGGTTTTCAATAACACAATAGATGATACATATACGTATTGACAAATCGAACCTACTTATTTATTAACCACTGACGCATAACTGAGTGGTATACCTACGGATTTATTTGGAGCATGTCTAGCTGTGACACTGTCTTCAAAGTTATATTACGGTTGGAACTGTTTGTGGATCGAACTTTGATGTTCCGTCGCTAGACCTATTTCTGAATAATACAGCAATTTTGCAGGCTGCTGTATTCTGGTTTGTTGGGTGTGGTAAGAGATACTTATCCGAGACGTTCCATCACAGTCTCAGGGTTTTAAAAGTTCTATTACTTTAAAATATGGAGCGATATACAATTCTTTTGACTCTGCTACATTTTAGTTCTTTCTCAATTAGCATTAACGGCATAGATGTAACACCGACGGGTCATCTTATTTATGTAAGATCCCTTCTTTATTCAAATAGGAAAGCTTCCACGTGACATATCTGGGACGCTTATGTAAGATACTATGGACGATCTTTATCTAATGGTATCTAAATAAGTACACAAATTTACATGCTATGTCGTGTCATGTTATTTATTATCTTTGTACACCAACTTTAAGAGTAATTTTTAAACAATTTTAAAATAAACAAAGAGTTATGAGATGTAGGCAAGTTGTGGTTAAACGGTTTGGATTCGGGCCTATAACTATATTTTGCAATCATAGGTATATGCGTACGAAAAACAATTGGATAACAGTAAAAGAGAACATAATTTTTCCCTAAAATTTTATTATCTACACGCTTTCTACACTCATAGCCCTGCACTAGGATTTTCTCCTGTGTCGTGGATACCATGGACACACAAAGACGAACACCAAGACCCAAAATCGAAATCTAAATTCATCATTCGGATATCTGTGCGGCCGGGAAATGAATCCGGAACCCAATGTCAAAATAAACGTGAAGTACTTACGAGAGATGTGACGGCTTAAGCTTCTGATTTTAAATGTAGACCAGTGCAAAATGTGTTAAGATACGCTCAATGTGTGCAGGGATAGCCGAATGGTTGAAAAAATTGGTCTCACAATCGAGGGTCCGAGGCTCGAATTCCAGGCACGCACGCACCACTGATTTTCCTAAAATTATGTGCGTATTAGAAATTAATTATCACTGCTTTACGGCGAAGAAAAACATCGTGAGGAAATCTACACATCTGAGAGTTCTTTAAAAAAAAGTTCTTAAAGGTGTGTGAAGTCTACCAATTCGCACTTGGCCAGCGCGGTGGGCTATTGCCTGAATCTCTCAATCTGAGAGAAGACCCGTGCCATCAGTGGCACAAAAATGGGTTGACTGTATACGCTCAATGTGAACAAACATTTACGATCCTTTAATCATAACACAGTATTTGTTCATCTTCGCGTTCGCTGATTCAAATGTTACGTCACACGCACGTGCATGCCGCCACGTGTGCACCATGCGAGCTCCGCTGTGCTGTGAATGGGCGCCGATCGAGCTGTGGTAATCGTATGCTAATGTATGTGCAAACTTAGATTGTGTGTTTACACCTTAGAATATGCTGCATACATACCCGTGGAGCCAGAAACGTATTCGCATCTCGTCCACTCATTCAAATATAACATCAATTAACATAGGTTTGCAATGTGTGCGCCGCACGTATATGACTAATGTGTTGTCCATTATGGATGTTACTGATACTGTGTAAGCTTGGTAGATATTTGGTGTAATAAGGATCTATAATATATAGATAGTTCCAAATATTTTAAATACATTGATCAATAACTTAGTGTATCATAAATGACGCACAAATGTTAAGCAATAGCTTTCGGAAATTGATTGCATTGGATGTTAGATTGCTTGGAGATGCTTTGGAGATCTGATTATGCTGATGGTCGTCATTATCACCGGAACAATCATTAAAAACCCTATTGGAAACCTTAATAGCGGTACAAAAAAAGCTGAGTGGTGAGGTTATTTCCTAGTCTCTCTCAGTCATAATGAAAGACTTAGAGCAATAAGTAATACGATGCTATAATTTAAAGTAATGTCGCATCTTAGTTTCGACAATATTAAGCCTCAATAAAAATAATATATATGTCTACCGTCGAATACGCATAATAGCCCATGTTATGAACGTCCATAAATACGCGTTGCAAAGTTTATCATGCTAAATCCTTTTGCTAAACTTTTTGTCTTTGCCTTTTATAATGATGTGCTCCTTCTCCAAGATCATGTAGGTCCAATGGAGGAAGGCAAACCGTTACAATTACTTTATATACATTCCT
>DWLI01004666.1:0-10677 GCA_018249915.1 Cecropterus dorantes dorantes
GATTTAGAAGTTTTCATCCCTCATTTTTTCTAGGAAAATTTACAGCAACAAAATTTTTGCATCCAGATCCAACTGTGTTAGTGTACTTAGGGCACAGTATATTTTTTTACTATGTATATATGAATGCAATATCATCAAATTTACACTTATTTTACAGAACTATAAATCTATACTAATATTATAAAGCAGTAGAGTTTGTTTGGTTGAACGGGCTAATGTCAACAACGACTGGTTCGAATTGAAAAAATATTTTTGTGTTGAATACTAAATTTATCGACGAAGGCTATATAACGTGCTATTTGTTTTTTATGTAGTTGCCGGTAAAACCGCGAGACACAACTAGTAATGTATATATTAACACATAAAGCGCACTTTAAATACAAATTATAATTAAAATTAAAAAGGACTTAAATTATAATTTGGATGGAATTATGTAAATAATTTATTCTTATATTATTTATTGTTTGTTTCAGGTTGTGGGATAGCAGTGGGCAAACAGACCGCCCAGCGAAGGATCGTGGGCGGGGATGACGCCGGCTTCGGGACCTTTCCCTGGCAAGCCTACATCCGGATTGGCTCCTCCAGGTGACATTGTATTAGAAACACATCTCAGCATTAGAAACTAATTTATTTCTATGCTAGAAATAGATCTACGAGTTAGAAATAGACTTATTTCTATATTAGAAACAGACTTATTATCAAATATAATAAAATAAACAAGTAAAGTACCTATCAAGTAAAGTGCACACAATTCTACCTTGTGTTAACCTGTCTCCAATCTTAAGTCTGCTGGAAGAGATTTCTTTAGAAATAAGCAATAGAGAGAGAGAATTAGAAATAAGCTATGTTCATGTTTGATTTTTCTGTGTGTGCATAAAAATAAATAGATAATCGAATATATCCAATAAATATGATGGAACTCTTTGTGGTTCGACTCCGGAGGCACCACCGCCACTTATATATTTTAAACAAAGGTTTTATAAACAAAATTCTTTGCGGTTCGAAGCCTGCTGCCTTATAACAGCAGTGTTATCTAATAGTCATGAGATTAGTGTTATTCTGAAGGGTGTAGTAAGACAGACATATATTGTAACGGCATTTAAATTTAGTCCTCATGGGTAGCAACGCATCTGTGGCTAGCAAGTAAGACTCTAGTCTTATCTGGGGCTGATTATGTCCATTGACGACAGTGGTCACTTTCCATCTGGTTGACTGCCAAATAGTTTGCTACTACTATACTATAAAATACGTCACCTGTAATTTAAGTGTAGGAAGTTAATAAAGAATATTTTGATTTTGATTTTTAAATTAAAAAAAAAATGGAAACAGATTTATTTTAAAAACTTATTTTATATTGTGACCACTATCCATCATAGACATATTAATGTACCACAAAAAAATCTAGTACAGTTATACAAAGAAAATCCGTATTGAATATATAACAATATTAATTTTCTGTGAATAATTTTGTAATTAAATCTGAATTGAAAAAACTAACATAATTGATCACATCATCGTCACTTAACACAACTAAAAATTTTCATTAAAATATATGTATGTATTTTTTTTTTTGAATCTGTGAATGATAAAATTGCAAAGTTTTATCATAATCAGTTGAGCAATGTTCAAAAAATATTCAATGTCGTGAAGACTTAATATGACACTGTACATTTTATTTTGCAATTCTGTAAAAAATATTGCTATATAATATACAATACCCGTGATAAAATATATACATATAAATATATTATGTATAAATTAATATACTAAACGACCTATGTGTCAGAGCGGTCACCATATCGGGCTGACACGCAGTGGGTTCCGGGTTCGATCCCCGGCCAGACAAACATCTGAATGATGATGAGATTGTGGGTCTGGGTGTTTGTGTATTTCAATGCCACCTACGACACAGGAACCATCCTAGTGGGGATGTTTGTAAAGAAATCATTTATTTATTACTTTTCATCAATGATACGATTAACAATTTTTGTGTGTGCTTGTTTATAAAAATAAAATATAGATTATAATCTCACAAAACTGTTAATATTGTAGATAATCTATATTTTATCTTCTTAAAAATTCTACCAAAATAGTACAAAATACATTTTGAAGACAACTCGCTTTTTACCTGTCAACTGTCATGACAAACCAATGGCAAAAAATACAGGTCTCTGAAAATCATGAACCAAGTTAAGGATCCGTCCGAATCAGAGATTAAACATTAATCGCTAGCTATAGAGCTATAGAGATTAAAGCTATAGAGCGCAAAATGTTAGGATTTTCATACAAAAAGTTTAATCTCGTTTCACAGTGTCATATTGGATTGATAGTCAATCAATCCAAAATGGTGACAGTGTGAAACAAACAACGTCACAATGCTTCAAACTTTTGAAGAACTGCTGAATATGTAATTGTTCTTAACCTATATGTATAGGTTTAGCTAATAATCACCGCACCTGTCACGCGTGTTGGTGACCTCAGTGGGTGTTGATATTACACAGGAAGACACTACTGCCCATCAACTGGAATTTGTCCCATAGACCCATAGTAGTTATATAAATTAATTTCGGACACGTTTAAACTGTAGATATTTCGGAAATGCCCGAAATTGTGTTTGAAAGCACGGATTTGCGCGTAAAATACATCGTTCGACAGGTCTTTTTGTCACGGGTGCATATTTATATCACGG
This sequence comes from Cecropterus dorantes dorantes, assembly GCA_018249915.1. NCBI lineage: Eukaryota > Metazoa > Arthropoda > Insecta > Lepidoptera > Hesperiidae > Cecropterus > Cecropterus dorantes. Next base: position 2,690 of record DWLI01004666.1, read on the forward strand.
GTGTCCGCGTGCATATGTCACCTACATGCGTGAGTTAACCCGCTGCTGACTCTCCGCGTTCCGCGTGCATGAAAGAACACAAAAAGTGTTTATGAAACAATCGAATGCGATAGCACGCATGCGGGTCAGATTCTCACGCGTTGTACACGCGTGATAAGACAATGTCTAAAGAATAGGTTGTCACATTGTATTATAATTTTTAAAATGTTGCGTTTGTTGTAAAATGTGTAAATGTTACTTATATTGGTAGAATTTTCTGTGTTAATACGACTAATACTGATTTTAATATAATTCTTACAGATGCAACATGCTAATGTCCATTTTCGAGCTTATTGGTTGGAAGCAGTGTTGGATAGAGAGGTAAATGTGCGAAAGAGACAAATATACAGCAATGTAGCATTTTGCCTTTTTTGGGAAACTTGTAGAAATTTTCGTTTTAACTGGCAACTTCGAACTGTATATAACTACTTTCATATAGTTTAGTTCTTATTTCTATAATTTCTTTGTATGATAATTAGCTAGTACTTTGAGTAAAATTTCTTCGATTTTTTATGTTCTTGTTAAATAAATTTTGCATGCAATAATTTATCGAGCATGATAGTCGAATCAAAAAAATACTGTCTCTTTTCTTAATTATTTTTTACACAAACTTTTTCGCACATTCCTCTTATTATATATATTTAGTTGTATGTTTGCATGTTATAATGTATTTTAGTTAACTAGACATTAATTGCATGACAGAATACTGATTCTAGACCTAATTTTATAAGTAAGTATATAATATAAGTATAAAATAATAAATTAAAACGAATAGTCATCAAACCTAACCTACGCTAACCTAACCCATCCTAACCGAAATTACTAAAATCCACACCCAGAAACAACAATGTAACAATCAAAATAGATTGGGGAGTTTAGGTGCGAACGTTACTAGGACGAGAGTGGGGCGTGAGGCGGGACCAGGGAGGGAAACCGCATTCCTTCCGTTCGTCTAGTTAGCTTGGTCGAGTAATAAGCAAATACCAATTTGTTGTACTCATTATTTTTGTGACAATGATAACCAAAATAAGTAAAAAAAACGTTGTTTACGTATAAATATAAATATATAAACATATATTATTAAGACAGAAATTTATTAAAATTCACATTTCATTGAAATCAACATTTCACAAAAAATAGCAATAATATACTCGCGAGCTTGCAAGTGACGTCACGTTTGACATTCGTCTAATTAACTTGGTCGACTTGTAGTAAGATTACTGTCACAATTATGTATTACGCCAAAGCTAATTGGTTGTCAACACAACGCTTGTTAAGCCGTTCCTAATTGCATTGCGTCTTCCTATTTTCTCATGCTTTTCTAATTAAATTCATAAGTATAATTTACTGTTTTAATTACTCTGTCATCGTCTTTCATACTGATGTTAATCAAGTTTTCCAATAAGAGAATATTACGTCTACCTTTTTTTATTTTCGTGTTTTGTGCCAAAGTACTCAGTGTTGCCATATGTGTCTTTAAATGTACACTTATTTAATAGTTTTAATATTAACGAGTTTAAAAAAAAGGTTCTCAATTACGCTATTTTCCACTTATTAAACTACAACTGTATCTAATCTGTCTCTAGTACTCTTATGTATAGATATAAGTTAATAATGTTGGACTAAAAGGCAAGTTGCCAAGGCCATAAACTGAATGAAACCTTTTTTGGCCGTTTGACTGCACTCCTTCATTACAAAATATTTACCAAGTTGTTGTCAAATTTTACACTTCAATTTATTCTATTTGAAAACATGAATAATTTGTAAATAAATGTTAGACTCAGTGTTAGTACCTGTACATACGAAATAAATACTTAGACTCATTCAAAATAATATTAAATAATATTTCGTTTTTAAATTATTAGCGCCAAGAAAGAAGGCTATAGACACTTACTAATACAACCCACTTGTGAAACAAATAAACAATATTATTATTAAAAAACAATAATATGTTATTATTACATATCGAAAATAAGTTTTATTTCTGCGTAATAAGAGCATTATTATGTGCTGCTGTGCTCTGGTCTGAAGGGTGCGGTAAGGGAGACATTCCGAGGCATTCCATCCTATCCTCAGGGGTAGCAACGCATCTGTGGCTAACTTTAGGTGAGACTGATTTTACCGAGGGTTGATTACAGATGTCCATGGGCGGCAGCAGCCACTTACCATCAGGTGGGCTGTATGCTCGTTTGCTACTTACATACTACAAACAAAAGAGTTATTTCGACGATTTTAAATAATCTTAAGACAAACGATTAAACAAAAAATATTTTTACGAGCATTCCAAACAAGTTTTAAATTAGAGTTGCAAATTGTGACCTAAACATAATTTAACCAACAAAACAAGTTAAAAAGCGAATTAAATACTGACATAATCATAATACAAAGCAATTTTCTCTTTCAACTTTCCTGTAATAGCACGCTAATGCCATGTCCACACTGCGTATCATGCACGTGTTAGTTATGTAAATGAATTGTTGATGTTAATTTGAACGCAACGCTAAGTGTGGTTTATGATACTTTTGTTTCTTTTTAATTTTCTTGTATGTATGAGTAGACAACATTATTTTTAGTGAGGCTATTCATGTTTTTTTTATGATTACATACTTTAATAAACTGTTACATTCTGTATTTATAAACATTTTATAAATACTTAGCTTAAATTTAAAAAAATACTATATCTACTTTTACTATTTCAATTTGTTAGTATATTAATTAATGTTTTTCAATTTATTTTTCTTTTAAAGCCTATACTTACTGTCTTTTATTTTTGCTTGTATATTTTTCTTATAAGTATGAGTATATTACTATAATATTACAAGAACTCTTTATTTTATAATTGTTAATAAATCTTATAAATTAAAAATGTTTATTTCAAAACATCAATATAAAACCGCTCTAACGCCAACCCGTACTACGTTTTCAGATGCGGCGGTTCTCTCATATCGCGTCGTCACGTCGTGACAGCCGGTCACTGTGTGGCCAGAGCCCAGCCGCGTCACGTTCGCGTCACGCTCGGCGACTACGTCATCAACTCCGCTGCAGAGCCTCTGCCGGCGTACACTTTCGGCGTCAGAGCGATCAAAGTGCACCCACTGTTTAAATTCACGCCGCAAGCTGATCGGTTCGACGTCGCTGTTTTGACACTGGATCGGAATGTACACTATATGCCGCATATAGGTAAGTATGTGAGGTACTGTGTGTGTATGTGTGTGTGTTTGTATGTGTTTATGTGTTATAATGTTTCGCCTATCTAAAGGTGGTAGAGCTCTTTGTGGTTTGGCTTCAAAGACTTGACTGCCACACCACCAATTGCTGCCTGATAATTGGTTTGGATAATAATGTTCTATACAAGCCTTTTTAAAGATGGTAAAGACCTTTGGAGTTCGATTTCGCCAAACACCACCGACAAACCTTCTTCTGCCTAATCACTGAAGTGTTAAGCGATAGGTTGTAGGATGTGGTAAGAGAGATATGCTTATCAAAGGCGTTCCTACTTACTCCCCAGGGGTAATAACACATCTGTGGCTAACCTAAGGAAAAACTTCTTATCTGGGATTGATTACAGATGCCTATGGATCATCATCAACCCATTAATGTCCCACTGTTGGCACGGGTCTTCTCTCAGAATGAGAGAGTTTTAGGCCATAAACCACCGCGCTGGCCAAGTGCGAATTGGTAGACTTCACACACCTTTGAGCACTTTTTTTTTTAGAGAACTCTCAGGTGTGCAGGTTTCCTCACGATGTTTTCCTTCACCGTAAAGTATATTGCATATTGATAATTAGAAACTAATTATCAAATTAGTTTCTAATTATCAATGCTTCTATCATTTCAACGTAAATGAATGAAACTTATTACCAAACAGAAAGGGAGAAAGGCGATCTGTAACAATGACTTGTAAGAGTTTAAACGTATTAAACGTAAGTGATTGGTAGAAAACGGGTAAACACTATCTGTCTAGATCGTTCTCGGTGATAAGATAGGCATTATCCATTCAAGTAAGGTAGAATGGAGAGGAAAAAAGACTAATCTTCAGTGAAAGTGTGCAAGAAGTGAGTCTGTGTAAAGTATTTTCACTGTTCAGCTCGCGTCACATTCGAGTTACAGTCGCTTGCAACTTAAATCGATTAACCGCGTAATCGATTACCGATTACAATGAAATTCCTAGATATTTTGTAAATGAATTGATTCCTACAATTTTCATAACGTAATCTTTCGGTAAAATGATGTAAATCCAGTAAAAAGTTTTGATAGATATTATTGTATATAATGTAATATTGTAACTTCATTTTATGCTTATTAAATATTATAAGTATTGAATGACATAAATTAAATTGAAAATTGAACAAAAACTTATTCGAATACTTGTTACGAATGATTAAATCGATGTATCCATCCAAACAAGAATTAAAATAGTGTAAAGTTTTATAAACATCACACATATTGATATGTCGTCTATTCCTCTTTGCATATAGAGCACATAACACAGAACCAATTCTATCGAGAGGTTACGATTATTGAAATTGTTATTTACACGTATTTACTAGCTTTTTTAACCTTGGTAAAATGTAAAAAAGCCTCTCCTAGTGGGTGTATACATCATAAGATGAATTTATTGCCAAAATTGTGTTAATTTTCGACGTAATGTGTATCATATGTGTTGATTTAGGTCTATCTGTGTGCCAAATTTTAGCTACATTCAATCAGTATTTCTTGACTGTGCATGTGTGTTTGTTACTCTTTCACTTTACTTCTCACACAAACTTTCGTGTATATATATATAGTAGTAAGATGACATAGTTTAGGCTCTGAGATTAATCAAAAGTAAGTAATTCTTTCACAGTTGCATAAATATCTGGACTTGTTATTTTTTTTAAACACGCTTTCCACACTCATAGCCCAACACTAGGATTTTCTCCTGTGTCGCAAGTACCATGGACACAAAAAGACGAATACACAAACACCCAGACCCAGAACAGAATTCTAAATTCATCATTCAGATGTGTGTCTGACCGGGAATCGAACCCGGAACCCATTGCGCGTCAGCCCGGTATGACCGCTCCGCCCCGCGGGTTGTCAAATAATTATTAATAATATTTAAATCGTTGTCATCTCCCCTCTGATGTGGCACTACCCGAGGTGGCACTGTTCTTGTACCAATAATTGGTAACGCAGCGATGCATTTACCATAACTCAAACGAGCCGGAGCCGCCTATCGGTACGCGTGTGATTTTCACATTACCGCCATTATTGCTTTATCTCTACCATTGTTGACACGTAACGGCAATTAATTATATTTCATTCTTTTTCATGGGAATTCGTGGATAATATTTAACTAGTGTTTGGTTTTTGTTGCGATTGTACTAAGTGACGGTTGTGCTTATGAATGACATCAGTTCTGCGAATGATTAGAAAGTGATTTAATAACAGATTAGTCTACTGTCTGCTCCGTTATAATAATTATAATGTGCGACAACAGACAAAGTTTTAATCGTTTATCTGTCAATCCATCAGCGTACTGTCACCATTGCGGCTCTGGGGACAAATGCATATAATGGGGGTTTGTACTAATCTAGACATCGTGCCTGACATGCATGTTAGTTACTGCAGTAGGTATTGTTACATAGGAAGATATTACTGACCATCTGCTGAACGTTGTCACTCAGTTCTCTTACGCTTGCACGGGAAGAGATAGAGTTAAGAGAGAGAGAGAGAGAAGAGATATTCGAGAACGACACCACGCGGCAGAAAAAAATCAATCAATTGGCATTATAATTTTGGACTTATATAGCAGAAGTTAGGTCGTTATGTTGTCTTCTGGTATGCTGACTCCTACAAATGCTAGTATATGTCGAAAAGTATTATCGTACACGGTACTCATCAAAAGTATAATAGTCATCACAAATTTGCAAAAATGCAGATTTTCACTTACATCCGGCTTTATAAAATGGACTTGCAATGTTTGACTATATATTTTTTTACGCTACCGGTTTTCGTTCAGAAAATAAATTTCAAAGGGGATCTCAGTTAACTATTGTTTTCAAAAAAGAAAAAAAAGGTATTCGAAATATCTTCGTATTTATAAACGATAATTTCAGTTTATTTTTAATATCGCTGATACATCAAAATTTAAATGTAAACAACATACGGAACCTGAATCCAAATATGCAGTACCATATATACGATAGTAACAAATTTCTTTAAAAATATAAAGTAATAGGAAAACACAAAAAAATATATCAAATTAAAGAAAAGCTTGCGATATAATTAACAAATGTGCACGTCATTATTTTTGTCAAGGTTTCAATTAGCGAACACTAACGAGCATACACACAGAAAGACAAGGACAGGATAATTATTTTTATATCAAAATATAGACATCTAATTACGACGTAAGGTAAAATGATAAAATCAGCAAGTGTTTAATTATGATATGCTTAACTGATTTTGAGGTATTTTGCATAATTATAACATTGCAGTAAGTACTGTTATTTTGCATTGTTGCAGAAAATGCAATATGTAAATTTGCTTACAACATCGATAGAACTGTGTAACTTTTCGTTCTAAAAAGCCTTCGGATAGTTGTATTGAGACATAAATAACATTGCAGGGAAAATACAGAGTTTAAAAGGCAACGTTTATAAAGACTATGAATAAACATGAAAAGTGCATAGTATCAAATCTTGTTATCAGATTATCAGACGTTGTCCAGTGGAAGAAATCTCGACAACAGCACCATCTATCGGATCGAAAATACCAATAAGGTCTTAAATTCTAAAACCAACCACATATAGGAAAATTTTATAAAATCCATTAAGAGATATAAACACAGGGACATGCCATTGGAAAACATTACGATTATTATATGATTTTAGACTAATATTATCGCGGAACTGATAGATTTTAATATGTTACGGGTACTCACGATCTGCGGTTTTTTTAATTTCTTCAGCGTGGTTTGACCGTGACCACGATCCATGTAACTGGGTCGAAATATCGACAAAAAGAAATTAAAAAAACCGTATATCGTGAGTACCCGTAACATATTAAAATTACGATTATTGTTTCACATCAAGATTGAAGGCGCTCCTATTTAGTGTTTATCGTGACACTCCGTCAACACAACCTGTCGCCTCCTACGAAAACTACGACAAAAGAGTCAGTAGTTCTATTCTAATAAACGGTAGGTGGGTATGTCAAAGTTATAGGTATATATGTCAAAACAAAAATATTTAGTACCTTTACGACCACAAAATAGTATTTAATAGGTATTTCTTCGTTATCGAATTACGGAGAACGAACCTATCAATAGTTAACCAATTAATTACAATGCATACTAAACAGCAACTGAATTCTTCCCACGTTCTTCTAATAGATTGCATCACAAAAACTAATTTCTCAATACAATCACTTCATTTCGCTGAACGAAAGAAAAAGTTCACCTTCATTTGTCAATTTCTTAACTCAATGAAGAGATAAAATTCAATGCAAGTGGTCTTTTATTGTGTCTAATTCAATAGTATGGCTTCACAAAAACCAGTATTCCCTGATCTCTGTGATGAAATCATTTCTATTCTAAGTATTACAATAGAGCAGCGATCGCTGCCGAAAATAGCGAAAACGAAGAGTATCTTGCTAAATCGAGGGCGAGCAATTGGAAATAATTAAATAAAGGATGAATAATATGTATTCTTAACTTAACTTAAAAACAGAGAAGCGTTGATCGTATATCAGGTCAATGGTTTTCCTCGCTATTGTAAAGTATGTTATGTTTTCTTTTATACAATGAAAGTAGCAAACGAGCAGTGGTATTACCTGACGGAATGGAATATCTTTATTTTGCATAGGCCTACGGTGGCACTTACAAATTGTCAATTACAATATTTTTTTCTTACACTACCACCGGATCGGAACACGACCTCAATTGAGAAGATCCGGCAAGAAAC
>DWLI01004667.1:0-10676 GCA_018249915.1 Cecropterus dorantes dorantes
GAGGCCGATGTGGGGGTCAGCTGCACGGACCGTCTGTGGAAAATATAGGTACCGTTAGCACGAGTTTATTACGTTTCTTCGAATTCCATTCTCGATATCGACCTATCGACTGAAGTATCAAACGAGCATGCTGTCCACCTGATGGTAAGTGGTGACTGTCGCTCATGGACATCTGTAAGCAACTTCATATAGAACAGGGGTTTTATCTGAAGTCGATCACAGATGTGTTGCTACTCCCAAGGACTGAGGTGGTCGCCTCATATATACATTAGTGAACTGGCCACCACACCTGCCTCGCGCAAAGACTGCCTCATGCTAGAAACAGGTGTGGCGGTAGTACCTCCCCGGTCAAACTTCGACGGTTCTAACACCCGGTAAAATTATGCAAGGTATGTGAATTTTAGATAATCTACTGCTTTAAGGATATGGAATAGTCGCTATAGGCCAACACTGGTTGTGGAGACATGATTATTAAAATAAAAAGGAAACCAGGTTGCACATTTTTGATATGGTTAGGGAATAATTTAGCACTAATTGCTTTATTTATTACTATTACTAAGTCTACTCTCCCTCAGTTTTACGAATTTTCGATCGAGGTGTCCTGACGCGATTTACTTTTTTTTACACATCACAAAGAGCAGTGTTAGCCGAATGATTGAAACACGATCTCTCGATCGGGAGTCCGAGGTTCTAATCACAGGCACGCACCACTGATTTTTCTAAAATTATGTGCGTATTAGAAGTTAATTAACTTCTAATACGCGTATAATTTTAGACACATCCTAGAGTTCTTTAAAAAAAGTTCTCAAAGGTGTGTGAAGTCTACCAATTCGCAGTTGGCCAGCGCGGTTGTCTACGGCCTGAAACTCTCTCAATCAGAGAGAAGACCCGTGCTAGCAGTGGCACAATAATGGGTTGACCGAAAACACATCACAAAAGTGCACAACGCCGCTAAAGAAGTTTTCACTTCAAAAAACTCTTTCTACACACATAGCCCCACATTAGAATTTTCTCTTATGTCATTGATACCACAAGACGAATACACAAACAACCAGACCCAGAACAGAATCTAAACTCATCATTCAGATGTTTGTCTGTTCGGGGATCGAGCCCGGAACCTACTGCGAGTCACCGGCCTGGTGACCGCTCCGCCACGCGGGTCGTCTTACTATCTATACTAATATTATAAGCAGTAGAGTTTATTTGGTTGAACATGCTAATCTCAGGGACTACTGGTACAAATTGATGGATTGAATAGTCCATTTATCGAGGAAGACTATAGGCTATATAATATCATGCTGTTTGTTTATTTCTTTTTTCTTATTTAGTAGCGGGTGAAACCGTGCAGCACACCTAGTTAAACGATAAAATCCATTCCTACCTCTCCCTCCAACTCGAGCACCAACCGGAGCACCCCGTGAGCGGCGGGGTGCTGCGGCCCGAAGTTCAGGATCATATTGCGGACTTGCTTCTCTGTGGGGGCCACCATACCTGGTGAAGAAAGAGTCTTTCGATGAAAATTTGATACAGTGTTCAAGTTTTGTTAGTAGCTGATTTATTTTCTTCTTTTATATAGAAGTAGCATATGAGCATGCAGTCCACCTGATGGTTAGTGACCACTGTGGCATCACATCTGTAAATAAGCCTAGATAAGATCAGTTTTACCTAAAGTTAGTCACAGTGAGGTCTAAGTTGGATAGCCTGGGATTATACATCCCTTCTGACCAGAAACAGTAGCAGTGAACATTGTTGTTAGGCCACATCCATGAGATGGACTGCACGCTTGCTTGCTACTTTAATCTGATAAAAAAAAATCACAGCAAAGTATAGTAATATTGCTAAAATTCACTGCAAAATTTGCAGCACTAAGCATAAGTATCATTTTGTGGCCATCAAGATAGAGTTTAATAGATGTTTCACACTAAATAGAGCAAATATGGCCTAGTGGTTAAAAACTCCACCTCTCAATCGAGGGTCCGAGGTTCCAATCTCAGGCACACGTCACTGATTTTTCTAAAATGATGTGTGTACTCGATGTTAATTTTCTTTATGCTAAATGAAAAGTTGCACATCTCAGAGTTATCTAAAAAAAAAACAGTTCTGAAAGGTGTGTGAAGTCTACCAATTTGCACATGGCCAGCACAGTGGACTATGGCCTAACACTCTTACATTCTGAGACCTGTGCCAACCTGGACAATAATGGGTTGACAAACCATAAATGGGGATAAAAATTATGGGAAAATCAATGAACCTTATGGGTAGATGGTTAAGTCAGCTTAATACCTACTGTTGTATGGAGGATGTTGGAGCATCGCAGTCAGGTCATCTGGGTACATGACCGGTGCTTGGAACTGTTCCATGAAGTCCTTGTCCGGCATCCATTTGCTGGCTTTACGTTGCGAGCTGCAAAAAACAATACATCATTTCAATTTTATTGGTGGTAGAATCGGTGTGGTTTGAGCAGCAACGAACCAGCCACAACTGTTTCTAGTGTGAGGCAGTTCTTGCATGAGGTAGTAGAGTAAGGTTGCCGGCTCATTTTCATATGAGGGAACCATCTTTATCCTTGAGATTAGGTATGCTACTGTGATTGGCTCCATTGGAACACCTGTTCTATTTAAAATTGTTCAGATGTTCATGGGTGTCAGTGACCACTTACCATCAGGTGGACTGCATGCTGAGTTACTATATCACAGTTATAATATCATTAGAGGGTTATAATCAAATGTGGTTTGGCATAGACATACTAAATATTTGTTCCATAAAATTAATTTGAAGTTGTATACGAATACATTGCTGAAAGCTGCAACAAATATAACACATGACAGTTTTACACTCAAGAATATTGGACAAGACAAATTATTTGCAATTGTTAGATGATTGATGGCTCTGTCTAACAAAGTCAGGCATATTATTTTAGATATAGGAAGCCCCAAGCCCCCAAATATCTAAAAGGTACTTCTCTGGGTTTAGACAACCCGCATAGTGGAGCGGTGAACATACTGGTCTGACGCATAGTAGGTTCTGGGTTCGATTCCAGGCCAGACAGAAATCTGAATGATGAATTGAGATTTCTGTTCTGGGTCTGGATGTTTGTGTATTTGTCTTTGTGTGTCCATGGCACCCGTGACACAGGAAAAAATACTAGTGCAGGGCTATGAGTGTAGAAAACGTGTATCTAAAAGGTAGCTACTTCCTTATTGGAAGACCTTTTGTTTTTGCTGTTAAATTTTAAAGCTTAATTGCAAAAGATTTTAAGCTCCCCAGACCCAATAAACCTTCCACCAGTGTTGAAAAGGGCACAAATATAGCACACATTGTATTATATTTTTTTTATGGGAAAAATAATATAAATATTTAAAAAGTGTGTATTGATGTATGCATATAAGGAGTCGTAATATTAGGGTTAAATATTAAAAGTAAAGTAAAAGTTTATTTTGCGTTTAATTTATCATGGAATTGAGTAACAATCAAAGCATTGGAGAGGTATTCATATGAACTCACTAACTCTACATTTATATTACCCTGGTACATTTGCGACGCATATCTTGGACGCACATATTTTAATTTAATAACAAGTCTTTACGGCTAAACACACTGCATACATATATTTTTTTATTATATAGGTATTTGTAGATACTTTCTACTGAATACATCACAACATATCGAAGTAATTTGGCAGAATTCTCTACGTCGCAATAACAAATATGGCCAATAAAACTATCTTCTTACGTTCATAGAATTACTTTTCTTACAATTTGATAAACATAAATATACCGCTGTAAATACACATATTGTTAAGTGAATTAATTTTGTTCTACAGTTAAAAAATATATCGAAACATAACCTTTAAATGTTACATAATTTTGTATCAACGAATTAAGTAGACAACATATTTTTTCTTCCCAAAACCCTTATAAATACTTACTTGACATTGTAAACCGCTGGCAAATTCTTCAGTAAAGCCTTCGTTGGGCCTATATTCGCAGTTTTTCGCAACAAAACATTCATTAACGATGCCATTTTTGTGGCACTACGTACCGATTTAACTATACAATGACAACTGGACGTTTTGACAATGACAACTGACAATAACAGTTACAGATAATATATTATCTGGAGAAATTTCTCGATAGGAATGTTTAAAATTATTTTATATATTCTTGACGTAATTTTTGTTGTACTCGATTTTTAGTATTTAAAATAAAGTAAGTTATCGCAGTAAGACAAGTTAGTTTACACAGTTTTACCTAAAATTTACATAGTTTTTTATTTCATATTTTGTTTATTTAGTTTAATTTTTTAAATATTTATTTGAATTGTATATATTGTACAATTCAAATAAATATTTAAACTTAAAGTTCAAGTAAACATATGGTATTAGACAAGATAATATAATTGCAAGTATACATTTATTCGTATACTAATAACGTTCACTTATTAATTTTTTGCAACATTCATGTGAAATGGAACGAAAAAAAATATTTTATTGAAAATATCGGTTTATTACCCTTAATACGTAGATCCCAAAGTTATTTTGTATACATTGAGCTAATTATGCACACCGCATAATTAGCTCAATGTATACGTGAACAAGCGTTGTTCAGCTTTCTGCTTTTCAATTAATATCATTTGTCCCACAGCTGGGCACGGGTGCGAATTGCTAAACTTCACACAACTTAGAGAACTATTTTTTAAGAGCGAACTTTCAGGCCTATAGGCTTGCTTACTCACGATGTTTTCCTTCAGAGTATAGCATAGTACGAGTATAGTACGCATAGATAAGTATTAGTATCGATATTTGAGAGTAAGTAGTTTACGTAACCTAATGAACCATTCAAACTATGGGGAAACTATTTATAGATTAAATATCATCGTAAAATATTTGGAAAGCACTGTACTGTATAAAAATGAGTTCATTACCAAGTATTTACTAAAACTATATTTAATCAACTATTTATATGTATAAAGATTCACACTTCTTGTAAGATATGTTTAAAAACAAAACAGCAATAAAAATGTACAAAAACATTTATTGTTCATCATAAATCTTATTATTTAAAAACAAAATAATATTAAAAATTCACATTAAAATCTAGGAAATTAAATACTCCAGTTTTGAAATTCTTGTAGTATTTCCTTGGGTATCTGTAGAACTAATTTTAGCTGGCACACTCCAATAAAGAGATTTTATTACTTTTTTTTTACATTTATAACAAATACTTCTTATTAACATTATGAAGGCGAAAGTTTGTGAGAATGTAGGCATGTTTGAGCATTTATATTGCAATTACTTATAACTTGTAATAAAAAAAAAAAACAATTTCAAAGTTCTACAAAAAGTACATTTACAATTTACGCAAAAAATCATTTTATTAAGCACTTTAAATTAAAAAAGTATTCAAAAACCTAAACCTAGTACCAAAAGCCAGGCCACTCTACTATACCTATTAATAGTAAAAAAGCGCACCTCACAATATTTGTTTGTTCTTCTATCTCTCTCTAATAATTCTATTTAATCAATTAAGGTAGTAAGCATTTCTTTTATTAGTTCTCTAAGATGAAATAGGCTATTTATCATTTTGAAAAAAAAAAGTATTTGAGTTTAATTAAATATGTTTTTTAGGAAAAGTAAAAAATAATAACAACAATGTAATTATTTATCAACAGGTAATTATTTTTAAGTTCTAAAGCTATTTTTATCTATTTAAAAGCTTACTATTCGAATTTCCTTTTGATTTACTCCATTTTTCTTTCACTTTTGATTTCTTACTACATCCGTTTTCCAACCATCACAGGTAAGCTAGACCGAGTAATGTCAGGGCCGGATTTAGGAAAATTCATCTGGAGCTACAGTCGCGCTCCTTCACAAATCATTCCATTCCATCAAAAATCTGTCAAATTCCGACTAGGAAGCACTAATAAACAACATTTACTTTGATATTTTTAGTTGTTTTACGTTTTCCTACCGTACTTTGTACATAATGATTATATTCTCCTTAAATATTGACAGAAATCATTCATATATCATATACATTAATGTATGCAAGTTAAAAAAAAAGCACATTAAAAATCATTTGTTTATTTTTTTTAATTCTAGAATGTACTTGGTTATTAGACAATAACTTATTTATTATAAAAATTGATAAAAAATGTTTATTTTATTTGGAAAAAAAAATGTATTTGGAGAGGGGACATTCCACTCGTTTGTTGCCCCCGAAACCTCGAAGTTCGGCCCTAAGTTCAGTGTAGACTGTGTGGTAGGCTGTACTTACTTTTGTTTTAATACAATGAGTTTACATTTTGAGTTTTTGTTCACATGTTTGATTTGTTCTGGATTATTTAAAGGAGAATAATTAATGGTGTACTTACTAAGTCATTAATACGAAGTAGTCGTGCTGCGGGTGTTATTTAACTCTCTTCTGCTGTCGCTGGCGATATATATCGTTGACGGGGGGCGCCACGCCTAATTCATCGTAGTCTGAATCATCCCCTAGCTTCCGTCTCCTCACCTGTGGTACAATTTATGTATAAAACTGATGATGCCGTATGTTTGTAACCGCACAACTGGAAAAGTAGTTGATGGATTGCTTTGATATTATAACATCAGGTTGCATTTTAATGTAAGACTGTTTTTATGTAATTTTCATCTTCTAACTCATACGGGAACTGATAATAATTCCTAACAACAGAGGGAATGCAGCAACAGACGCCCTTGCGTCGCTAGCCAATGACTCAGGAGAGAGTATGGAAGTGGATGCAGTAGAATTACGAGTTGCAACTCAAGTAGACGCTTACTTTTGTTCGAGCAACTCGAGTTGCAAAAATTGTAACGGCCCATCCCTACTATGACCCAGGTGATTATGTGTCAGCTGATCAAATGAAGAGCAGTGATAGCCTAATGGTTGAAACTTGGCCTTTCAATCGAGGGTACCGAGGTTCGAATCCCAGGCACGCACCACTGATTTTTCTGAAATTATGTGCGTATTAGAAACTAATTATCACTGCTTTACGGTGAAGGAAAACATCGTGAGGAAACCTGCACACCTGAGAGTTCTCTGAAAAAAAAAAGAGTTCTCAAAGGTGTGTGAAGTCTACCAATTCGCACTTGGCCAGCGCGGTGGACTACGGCCTGAAACTCTCTCATTCTGAGAGAAGACCCGTGCCCAGCAGTGGGACGATAATGGGTTGATGATGATGATCAAAGGACACCAATGATTACCTTTGATCACCTTGGTTATACCACCTGGGAGATCAAAGTGGAATACACCGATGTTTCACATCAGCCAGGCATCCCGTGACGGATTTATTTTATAATATATTAATTAATTTATAAATATTATAATAAATAAATAAATTAATAATGCCCTTAAACACTTCTTACCAGCTAATAACCCCTTGCAGTATCCTCACCGAGTCTCACGCGTGCATGCACACGCATAAACATGCCGTCAAGAAAAGCCCTCATCTTCGTCGTAGCCTCTGAGTCTGTAAACATGAAGTTTTAATACAATTTGGAAAACGAATAAATGACGCTAAAAGAATAGTTCATTTTGCAATAATAGTCCTGTTTTTAAAATAGCAAAAGAAAGAAAAGAAACAAAAGACAGCAAGATATGTAAGTGAGAAAATTGGTTAAGAAAGAAGAAATATAATTTGAAAAAATGTATTAAGCTTAAAATTAAATAAAGAATAATAAACACAGCAAAAAACATTGAAAAGCTTTAAAGTAAAATTAATAATATGTTCACTCAAAACACGGACTAGTTTCCCGACAGCGCCAGAAAGAGGGTTATGTTTTTCGAGCGTAAAAATTAAATACCGTAAAATATATAGTACATCGTATCGAAAGACTAAATAGATGCTAATGTCAATTATTTTATATCAAAATGATGTCAGATTACTGACGTAACACCTGTCTTTAAGGAGACTATGATTTCTGTTTTTTATTACAACTATTAACAGCGAATAATATTATTTCCTCAATAAAAACTAAAAAAAATATCGTCAAAAAATATAATATGTAATATTTGTAAGATATTCTTAAATATAACATGATATACGAAATTAGTGTTATTATATTTCCAAATATAATATAATATCGATACAATAATATAAATATTTCATGTAAAAATCAAAAGCGATATTTAAAAATTATAAAAAGCCAACAACAAATATTTAAATATACTATTGCAAATAAAAATTTAAGAAAATTTTGACTTACCATCTCGTGTAAACAGCCAATTCATAATAATTTTGAAGTGATTCCAAAAACAATACTATACTGTAATAATTTTAATAATGTAATTATGAATCTTTATTCAATGAGAGTACATATAGTACTATAAAAAGCTAATCTAATATACAATAGATATTTTTCAGTTGAAAAAAATTGATGAGGTTAAAATGAAACCCTTTGGAACTCCGACAACTTAACCTAACCTAACCATAACCTTCAAGCCAGAACCCAGCATACTAAACCACTCTTGTAGGAAATAGATGTAAGTGTTTCTACCATAGCAAACCTAATAATGACTACAAAAGGACTTGACTACTAAATAATAATACATAATATATATCCAATATTTTGTATAATAAATAATTAATCAAAAATATATCTGTGTTACCAATCAGAACTGTCGCTAACACTCATTTATTTATAAAATAACAAACAGATGATATATCAATATTAATTTTAGTATATTCCTGTTAAAAATAATATTTTATTAACCAATAATTAATAAAATGACATTCACAATAAAAATAACACTTAAAAACAATAAACACGTTTTTGTACAATTTCATATCGTTATTCTTAGTCCAATTATTTAATAAAATCAATAAACAAATATTAAATTCATCATTATTTTTTTAAGCAATTTAACTTGTGTTTTTTTACTTTTCTTAAAAACAGTCCAAATAAAAAAATATGTCAGGATTTTTTTTACTTTTTTGTTTATTCTTTTTATTTTTTTATTCTTACTTTTTACAATATCTACACGCTACAGTCATTTGGCCCAGCTGGGTCGTTTTCTTGTAACTGGGAATTTACAAAGGATATCCGGGTGGCTTTTCGATGTGAAACATCTATAGCGGCGAGTGAGACCAACTGTTGTCGTGGCGACGCGTCGCCACGGTATATGATAGTACTTACTAACGGGACATTAATTTGTCGTGTTGCTTTCGTTCCAATAAATAAAACATATTTACAAAAATATGTCTCTATAAAAATGACGATTTAAATGAATGTATTTCAAAATTAATTTAAGGCATTAAAAATATATTTGTATAACAGTTTCTATATACGTATAAATGGATAAATATAATTTAGTAATCTATTCCAGTAATCTACTGGTATATGTGGCTAACAGCAAAAAATAAAATGCCTATTTTTGCACATATTTATAAATAAAGATTTATTTCTTTAGTGTATATTTATTTACTGCTGTAAACTATTATTTTATGCATATTACCTGTACAAAATAAGTTCGATGTTTCACATCTGCCAGGCGTTCTATGACGGTTTTTTGATGTGTAACATCTACAGGCGTACGTAAACCTGATTGTACGCGTGGCGATCGCCACACCGCATTTATTATAGCGCTGTTATACACCGTCGGAACTATTAAGTATCGAACAAAACTAAGCGGGCTGCGGTGTTACTTCGACATAGTGCTGGGTACTGTTCGTAGGTGGCTTTAATTTCATTGTGCTATACTCGTATATGTAGTTCCTGTCGCAATCTTGTCAATTATGCATATTACTTATACGAACACGATGTTTCACATCTGCCAGGCGTCTCGTGACGACTTTTTTTAATTGACGGAGAGGGAGTGGAAAGGGGTTATGTGTGCTAGCCGACACGCCTACCGGTCGACCTCCCCGAAGACGATGTCGAGAGTGCCGAGAATGGCCACGATGTCCGCCAACATCGAGTTGCGACCGACCTTCTCCAACGCAGCGAGGTGGGCGAACCCGGGCGCTTTGATCTTGCATCTGCGATCACACATGGCCAGTTGGTCACGATATCGCTCCATAATACACTGACATATACACACAGAGTGAGACACAAACACACGCGCGCGCGAACACTCACGCACGTGCATACACACACACGTAAGTACACACGCACACAGTCATACATACATACATACATATAAATATACAAGGGAAAAATGACAAACCCGCTGAGTTTCTTGCCGGATCTTCTCAGTTGAAGTTGTGTTCCGACCCGGTGGTATAACTAACCCACTCGGTCGAATCTCGGCAACTCAATCAAGGGCTCGAAGTTGAAATGACAGGCATGAATGTCTTATCTTAAATTAATGTGCTTATTACAAATTAATTTTATCAGCTTTACGGTGAAGGAAAACATCGTGAGTAAACAACAAAAAAAAATGTCAACGGTGTGTGAAGTCTACCAACTCGCACTTGGCCAGCGATAGGACAATGACCTAGCAGTGGGACAATTATGACTTGACGACGAGTCATATTTATTTATTTATCGTTTTCCTTTTCACTCCACATTTAATAAAATAAACTTACCTATAAGGCTTGGAGCCGCCGTCGGACACGAGATATATCCCGAACTCCCCCTTAGGGGCCTCGACGGCGGTGTAGGTGGAGCCCGGGGGCACCTGGTAGCCCTGCGTGAACAGCTTGAAGTGGTGGATCAG